>CM072886.1:0-57576 GCA_037013685.1 Acridotheres tristis | reverse complement strand
AAGCTAGGGATAGGTAGGGTTTGGAAAACTAAGGCTCAGTTAAAACTGAGTCTGGCGAGGGATGTCATAAGACAATGGGAAGGGCTTCCATAGGTATAATATCAACAAAAGAAAGCCCAGGGATCATTTGGACCCTCTCCAGAAGGAAACGGGAAACCTAACTACCCTGGAAGTGAAGAGGGCTGAGGTTCTCAGTGACTTCTGTGGCTCAGCCTTCAATGGCAAGTTCTCCAGCCAAACCTCCCAGGTTGGGAAAGGCAAACACCAGGACTGGGAGAGCGAAGATCCTGAGGCCACTGTCAGAGAGGATCAGGTTCAAGCCCATCTGAGGAACCTGAACACACTCAGGTCCATGGGATCTGATGAGATCCATCCACGGGTCCTGAGGGCTGGATTCCCACCCTGGGTTGGCCAGCCTTAGTCTCAGTGTGTCTGGGGATCCCGTGGTATGAAGATCTGTGAATTGCCAGCTTGTCTCACAGTTGTGTTTTAAACCCTAAAACATGAGTGTTCTGCCGTTCTCTGGGAGATGGACCGAACTGAAGTTGGTTCCTTGCTTTCACGCCTCAGGTATAGTCACTGAAAAGGGCTTGCGGGAGGAAGTCCCTCCTCTTCTGCAGCACCATATCCTGAAAGTGGCTTTGGAACTCCCTGGCAACAAATTCGCCTGGTTCAGAGTACAGGTAAGAGGCTGATGCAAGTTTGTTTCCTTGGCCTCTTGTCCTCAAATCTTTCCATCTGCTATTGCCTAGTTTTAAATTCGTCCAGTCATTTCAGGAAGTGACAGTTTTGTCAAACCAACAGGAATTACAGTCTTAGCAGTAGTGAAAATCCCTTCTCAGCTGAAAGGTTTTTTACAAGGACAACAGTCTTTGCCTCTCTGATGAGCAGAGGAGAAGGTTCCTGTAGCTCTTTGTGTCTCTGGAAAGGAGCACAAGCGAGAATGTGCTGGTTACCCCTTTGTCTGGAAGTCTGAGGTTGCAGAC
Source organism: Acridotheres tristis (assembly GCA_037013685.1). Taxonomy (NCBI): domain Eukaryota; kingdom Metazoa; phylum Chordata; class Aves; order Passeriformes; family Sturnidae; genus Acridotheres; species Acridotheres tristis. The sequence continues at coordinate 56,590 of CM072886.1, read as the reverse complement.
CAGGGAAGTGAGCCACTGATGGGAGCCGTCCCGTTCCTTCCCAAGGAAGAGTCCAACATTTTTTAATGTTCTCCATAATTAGTAGAAACCATCAGGGCCCCAGCTTTCCTTTTTACTTCAGGCTTGTAAAATAAGAGCTCAGTCAAGAGTTTGCTTGTCATGTCAGGTTCAGAAAGGAGTGGACCTGGCTTTGAGGAGAAGCAGAGACACCCATGGAGTGTGGTAAGAGGGATAGACGTGGAATGACTGGGGAGTAAAATATGATTGACGAGAGAAGTGGCTTTGTCTTGGGTCCCTGTAGTGGTTGGAGTTTCTGTTAATATTGTCTTCTTCCACTTTCCAGGAAAGCATTTTACAAGTGAGTACAATGATGCTATCTCATTGAATGCAGACTAGTGTAAATTATCCCATTCGTTTCTGGCCTTGGGATTTTTGGGCAGGTCTAGAAAATAACATACTTACTTTACATACTAGTCTCAGTGCAACATACAGTGTACAGTGTTGCTGTAGCAGAGGAATTTTTTTTTTTTTTTTTATTTTGTAGGACATCGCTGAGACAGAGAAGGTATCTGGCGAAAAATCAGTCTTCTATTTACTGATGAAAATGTTCGTTACAAGTACCCGTTCTCATCTGAAAATTTCCACCCAAAAATTAATCATTAAGGTAAGCTTTTGAATTGAAATATCAGGATATTCACTCTATCCAACTGGTCTGAAATTTCAGGATTGTACAGTTTTTTTTCTTGAAGCAGTTACCTTTGCTGCAGGACTGTGTGCTCAACAGTCTCCTTTCCTGTGACTTGTTGAAATTTGCTGTTAGATGACTGGCTAGTAACGAAATATTTGACAGAAATCAATGCTGTGAACGGACTTCACTGCAGCAGTTGATGAAAGAGCAAAGAAAATGTCTGTCGTGTTTACGCACCCCCCGAGGCTGAATTAATTCTGATACTGTAATAAATCAGCGTAGTTTGTGCCTGCAAAGGTCTTGACATTGATCAAGAAGATATTACTTTGAATTTTTATTTTTTATCAGTGTTTCTTTAATCTGTACTTCAGCACTCTAGCCTTTCATAAGTCTTACCTGGTTTCCTCTGGCCCTGCAGAGTAGTCCTCTCTGTTATTGTCTGATCCCAGCTTTGATGCAAGGAGTACTTTTTGTCTTGAAAATTAACATCCCCCTCTGCATATTTAAATTAGTTATTTGACTTTTGAGAAAAACTGGTCAGCTCGAAGTCCACCAGACACCAGAGGCTGCTGTTTTTAGCACCTTATTCAAAGAGGACATCCTTTAGTTACCTAAGTAGGGGTAGAGATTTACCCCTAGGAATAAGGAATAAATGCAACCAGACTGTCCTGCCAAGAAAAAACCCAGTTACAGTGACTGAATTAGGGTTTAGTTGCCCTTGATCCTTGCAAGGGATTAAAGGCAGGTTCCCTTGGTCTCCCAGCAATGAATGTCTCAACCAAAAGCTGCTCAAAATGTGCCGTTTTTCTGATGGTTTTGGATTCTTTTGCCAGGTGGGAACATGGACTGCTTGACTTGTTCTTGTGTCCACTTTCCACTTCAGTCCTTTGCATTTTCTCTGAAGGGAATGCAGGAACAGGGAAGTTAGGGCAGTTACGTCAGCAGAAAGGCTGCTAAGAATAGATGGTAAGGACTTACTTTTCTCCACAGTGCCATGTAACTGAAGGCTCGTTTTTGGATTTCACATTCTGTTCCTGCCTGGTTTGGTGAGAGCTGCAAGTGCATTTCTGTTTCCAGACTCTGCCAAAAATAGTCGCTTATATTATAATGAATCCTTTTTCCTTCACGTTTTCTTGCTTTAAAAGAATTACCCTGTCAGATTGATGTAAGCAGCAGTTATTTTTAGAGCTGCTGGTGTTGTACACGGAGTAACCGTAGAACAAGTGAGTTGTGATGGCTTCCTTGTATTTGATGTGTGGAGAGGAGCAAAGGCACAGATTGATCCTGTGTAATTGCTGTCGTCCAACGTAGGTGCCAGGGTCGGGAAGCTGGGCAAGGTTTCCTCTCTTGCTGGGCCTTAGGGGGAGGGAGTTGAACCACGGTGTCACTCTGATTCCTTCCTCTTCTCCCTCCTCCTTTCTTGCTCGTAGAGCTGGAGCTCGGGGTCACCGAGTTTGGGTGCTCGCAGTCAGGGCCTGAATTCAGAGAGCAGGAAAGCGGGGGGAAGTTTCTAGGCACGTCAAAGCCTGTCTCTAGGGTGTGGGACTTGTTGGTCTTCCTCACCACCCCCAGCAACTTGCACTTCTCTCTGGACCTTGCTGTGGTCACAGCCCACTGCTCATTTATGTGACTGTTCATCCGTCTGCCTGATTGCTTCAAGTACGAGTAGCCTGATTCGGGTTTAATTTAGCAATGATTTTCCTTTGTTTCATCGGTAGTTTTCTAAAACTACCCTACAGGCTATTTTTAAGTTTTTTTTTTTTTTTTTTTTTAACTGCCTGTGATGACAGAAAGCTGTACGGCCCTCTGAAAGCAGTATAACCTGCTTTCCAGAAATTGCAGAAGTAGGATTTTTATTGTCCACTATGCAGCTGAAGTCCCCCTAGTGAGCCTCTTGAACTGAGGGGGTGAGGAGAGCGGCAGATACTACTCTTCATCAACCTGCTCTTCTTTTCCTTCCTAAAAGAAGGAAGCATGAAGTTAACTATAGGAAAAGATCTGTATCCCTCGGGGTTTTGTATTTTAGGTGTTTTGAGGTTTATTTACACACTTCCTCCTTTGTTTCCTGGACAGGTTTTACGTGACAGTGGAGCGTTTGAGTACACGTGGAAGGAGCTTTCAATTTGGCTGGAGCACTTGGATAATACAAAAGAAGACCAAAAGGAAGCAGTGATTCAGTTTTTGGAAAGGGTAACGGTGTTCAAATCAGCTGGATAAAAAAATGCAAAGAATAGTGTTAGTGGAAACTAGAGGTCTTGTTGCTGTTGTTGAGAAACCTGTCAAAGACCAGCGAATGAATTCTGAGAAAAGCCTTGTTTGGGATTCTTTATACAGAGCTGGCATCCTTCTTGTCTTCAGTGGGAGGGCAGCAAAAGGATTTGTAGGAAAATGAAATCCAAAAAGATCAGCTGTTATTACAGCATTGTTGGTGTAAGGGTAGAGTGGTGTAGGTGTGGGTAGCTTTTATCTCCTCTTTAGGTGCCAGCATTATCAGAGCTCAGTAGATGGTGGTCCTTTACAAGGAAAGGTGACACTTGCTGTTTACTCTTCAGGATGTTGAATGCCCAGTGCTTTGCCTCCACTGTGGTCTCCCCAGGTACTCGGTGTGTGGTCGCAATCTAGGTGCCAAATTGTGGTGGGTTTTTGTTTTTCCATCAGTGTCCCCTGTAGAGCAGGAACTGTAGACAGAATCCTGCAGAAGTGAGATGGAAGTTGTCCTCATCAAAGCTGCCCAGCTTTCAGCACGTGGTCGTTCTCGGTACCGTGTGGTTTCCCCTGCACTTGCCAGCCAGAAGGTGCACTTACCTTTCTCCCCACCTTTGCTGACAGATCCTGCTGAAGCTGGTGACCAACCCCTGTCCCTACACTGACAAGGCAGCAGACCTGGTTCAGGCAGCCAGCGTGCTCCAGGTGGCTCTGTTTAAACAGGACTCTGATAACATCAGCATCCCCGTCTCTCACATTGATGGTATGTGGTAACCTGTCAACATCCCAACTCCATGACTTGGGGATACACTTTCTAGCCCTAATCTGCAAACTGGGGATGGATAACTCTAGCAATCCTGTTAAGTAAGGGCCCTCCAGGATTCAGCTCTCCACGTGTACTTGGTATCAGAAGTCGAAGTGGAATTGCCAAGTTGCCGCTTTAGCTCTGAAAGTAATTTCTGACGTGGTTGTGCCACTTGAACGGTATTTGAAATCTCCCTTCATGCTCTTGCAGCAGCGTTTTTGAACTAAAATGGAAATCTAGCCCTTCTGCCTGGGACTGTTGACAGAGTCATGGAATCCCAGAGTGGTTTGGCTGGCAAGGCTCCTTAAAGCTCATCCGGTTCCAGCCCTGCCATGAACAGGGACACCTTTCAGTAGCCCGGGCTGCTCCAAGCCCCAGTGTCCAGCCTGGCTTTGGACACATCCAGGGATCCAGGAGCAGCCACAGCTGCTCCGTGCTGGACAGCAGCATTGAAAGGCAGAGTGAAGGTTCAGCTGTAATATAGGGGTTGCACTTAACGTTGTATTGTGCAACAAATGTGGCCTTCATCTTTTTTTTATTTTTTATTTTTTTTATTAAAAGGATGCCTTGTATTCCTGGAGTGTTGCATTCTACCTCTGTTGTTTTTCCTGTTAGTCTGGATTCTTGCTTTGATGTTTTTCTTCACTTATTAGATGTCCTGGATATGGTGGATGTCCTGATCGAGGACAGTGATGGCTTTGATGAAGAAATTGGGTTCTCTTTAAATGAAGACATGATCATCCAAACATTTCCCTTCAGTGCTGTTGTCCCTGCTGCATTAGAAGCCAGGAATATACTGTTGCTTCATTCTGAAGATGGAACAGGTACAGATTTGTTTTGGTTTTATGTATCATTTCTAGTGGAGTGAAAGGGGCATCATTTTTACCCATTTTTTATAATCTTTTACCACTTATAATTTTTTACCTTGAGGCATTTTATTATCTTCCCTGCAAGCAGGACGTGGTGCAGATCCATGGTGTTTCCTGCTCAAGAGAGGCATTGAAGCTCCCTAGGTGCTTCTGCCCTTTTCCCCTGACCCTAAAGAGAAGAGACACTGTGCCTGCATGGACGATTTTGGTCTGGAAGTAGTTAGCTTCTGTAACAGTGTTTTTAGGACAGTGTGTGGAGATCAGGAGAGGAAGGTGGTTTCCATGGCTGTAGGCAGCTCTTCCCGAGATCAGGGAGAGAGGACTGCACTGGTAAGTCAGAAATGGATGCATTTTCCAAAGGAAACTTCTTCAGAAATGAAGCTCTGGTGGCAAACATTGCCACGTTCTACTACCTCATTGAGGAAAGCATTGGAGTCACAGGGGCATCGGGTGGGCTTGGAGCAGGATCTGCCAACCCCTCAGAACCTCACTAAGTCCTCTGTGTGTATCTGGTGGTCATGTAGCACCTGGGGTGGGACTGAAAGTCTCACTTCTGAAAGAAAATTCAGTTTAACTTGTACACGTTAACTGGGGTGTGTGCCCCCCCCCCCAGTACAAATCAGTTTCTTCTCTGAGGTGGTGCTTGGCAGGGGTCTTTTCCTGTTAAAGTACAGGCATGTTTAGCACAACACAGTGAAGGTGAATTATTTACTTGGGCATGAACTAATGTGTGGAGGATTTTTCAGGTACCTCAGTGGTCAGGAACACTTGTCTAGGTCGCTAGAAACACTTCATCTTACTCAGTACTTTTCTGAGTGACGCTCTGTGGGCTGCTGCCAAGGCCCCAGAGTAAGGAGGGTTGCCCCAGTGTCTGTGCTCATGTCAGTAGTTAAATTTGTTTTTGTTTTTCTAGGAGCACACATCGTGGAGTACCTTGTTGCTGTTTTCACTGAGCTCCTGCACTCTCAGAGAGAACCCCTTGCTCTCTGCTTGATGTTCCAGCTCTATGATAAAGATCTCAAGACCCTGAAAGTTGCCAAGTATCCTCAGCTCTACCAGTTCAACCAGTACTATAAACTCTGGATACCCAAGCAATCTCAGGAACCTGTGGTATGGAATAGCTGAAGTCACTGAATTCTTGAGCCGGTATTCCTATAAAAACCTCACAGTTTATAGAGGTTACATTTCCATCAGAAAGGGCATTTTTATTGAGCTAATTTTCTATTTCTGTTTGATCACACTGGGACGCAAATTTGCTCCAGGGCTTTCCTCTGATGACACAGCAGGCACAGCAGAGCCTGGTGCGTGCCGTGGCCTCAGTTCAGTGCCTGGAGTTCCCCTCGGGTGGCTTGGGGATCACAGGCCCCCCGGGCTAGGTTTGGTGAGTTTTTCTGTAAGGCCAGCAGTGAACACTACAGTTGCCTAGGGGCACTGCTGGACGGCTCTGTTCTAGCTTCACCCTGGGTTCACCTCAGAGCTCATCTTAAAACAAGGGTGGCTAAAGAGATTTTTGTTTCATATTCAAATCATGGCTTTTCTCTTACTTTTTTTTTTCACTTTAAACAGTTTAAAGACCACAAGGAGGTAAGCGAAGAGCCCGCTGTGCCACTGGATTCTGTATTTACCACTTTGCTAAAGAGAGCCTATGAGAGAGGAAGCAATACCCTACTGGAAGATGGTGTTCAGACAAAATTGAAAGACTTGGCTTCCTGGCTCCCACCTGACCAGCTTTTGTTGGGAGTAAAGCACGTGCTGCTGTACCTGAAATCCACAGTGGAGAACTTCAGCAGTGTAAGAGCAATATTGTAATAATATTGTGGTTGTGTTTGGTTTATTTTTATATAGAGGGTACAAATGACTTAGCTGTTAAAACGTAGGTTCTAGTTCTGTAGCTCTTCTTTCTGTACTTGGCTCTGAGGCTATACAGCACCATACAAAACTGCACCTAATTTGTAAACCAATGTCAGGTCTTATTATTGAGGAGCCTTGGATTTACTTTGCATGGCTTACATTGCTGATCGGTGTGAGTGCAAATAAACTGGAGATTTGAATCCAGCTCCTGGGTCTCCCTGAGAAGCATTTGCAGAGAGTAAAATTCACTGGCCTGCGTACCTCCAAATGTCACAGTATAAATGAAAATCTATCAGTATTTATTTGGCAATCCGAGGCACCTCTTAAAATCAGGTCTCTACATAGGGAAGTGGTTCCTTCCCCCAGAAGAGATTGTAATCTGAGTAGTTCTTAGTTAACTCCTATTCCTGTTGGATAATTACCCTTCTGCTCCCACCCTCCTCTTTTCTTCACTTTCATGATGTCGTTTTCGTAGCTTGGTAAAACTTTGGGTCCTCAACTTGTTGACCTCTATGTGGACGTGCTGAGCATCTTGTTGTGCCGGGGCAATCAAATAAAGCTGGAGCACCAGCAGAAGCAGGACGAGCATCAGGCCGATGCGGATCTCTTTATGGATGAGGAGGTTCTGATGACAGAAGTGTTGTCAAATGGCAAGGTACCGCATTCCTGCATGCAGAGGCACCTGTTAGTCAACTTTGATTTGGTTGACTCTGGGGAGTAGTTTTGCTGATCAGAGAGGTGTTGTCGAGGTCTTGGAGGAGAACTTAGGAGCACAGAGCATGTGGTTGCTAAACTGCTGTCTGGAGATGTGACCCAGTGGCATCACCCACAGTCCCACCCCTGAGGTGGAGCACGGTCAGGCAAGGTCCCAAATGAAATCACCTTTGCAGAAAAAAATGCATTCTCTCAGCCCTGTGTAAAGCCTTGTTGAAAGTTACGTACTTGAGGAGTGAATTTTTCCTCCTTGTTCATCTGTTCTGTGTATTTGTGGAGATAAGAATGTGTTGATGAACCTCAGATTTTTCAGTTTTCCTCTGGAGACGAGCTTAGACATGTGCAGAGTGTTTGGTATAACAGCATAAATCCCACCGTATAAATGTTGGGAGAATGATATTTATGTGCTTATAATTCATTAATATTTTTTATCTTCTGGCCAGCTAGTAGACAATTTCACGTTCAATAACTGTAATTGACAAGCTGTGGAAAATAGGCAGATGAATGAGTCTATTTTTCACCCTGCACCCTGATTATCCATTCAGTGATACTGTTACCTCTGTTTGTTACAGACTCTGGAGGATACACTCACCTTGATTTTCAGACATCCTACCCTGGAGAGCTGGTTCCTGGCATTGGAACTGCGCTCTATTCCCCAGCCTGGTTTGAACCCTGTCACTGCGAAGCTCCTCTCAGCTCACCTCAATTCTGGGGTGCTCCAGCTGCTGAAAACAGGTGCCCCCATCCTGCAGAGCATCACAACGGATCACAGACACATGTTGTCCAAATATTTCGAAGCTATCACCAAAAGTGTCCTGGAAGAGCTGCAGACTGTGGGGAAGGGCAGAAGCCAGGTCTATCCCAGGAAGTCTCACCAGTGAGGTTAGAGGAGCTGACATGTAGTGAGTCAGTGAAGGAGTATTTAACCAGGAGCTTCCTGAGAGGAGCTTGACTTGTCAGAAATCTGAAAAATCCCTTCAAACAGGGAAACAGTTAAGCTTCTATGGACAGATTTTGGTGCAGCTCCTTACAGACAGCTACCAAAGACATCCCCAGCAAGGAGAGCTTCTGCTATCCGCAGAGCACGTTAAAGCTTTGGGGAAATTGATGTCAGCATCGGCCAGCAAAGATTTGGAGCAAGTTTTCCTTCAGGCTCTCCAAAGCGAGCCAGTCCTTGCTCTCGCAGTTGGTGTCGAGGTGCAGGCTCACTGTGTTGCCCAATGCTCACACACCTCCCTGGCCATTGTGGCCATGCTGATCCAACACTCCAGGACTCACCTGCTGCAGTTCGAGCTCTGGTGTCTGAGCAGTGCCACTGGGAAGTACCTCAGGAAACACATGGAGAGCTTTCTTCCACTCGTCCATGTGTATTTGCAGTGCAGAGACCAGCATGGTTTCAGCCGACCTTCCACAGGTAAAGGCACCACTGAGCTCTGCCCGTGATTCTGGAGGCCAGAGATTCTCTGTTTAGGATCTGCTGGCCTTATGGGCTGGCAATCTTCCCGCCATAGATAGAGGTGATAAAATGTAGGTGTCTGACCTCTAATGACTGTCTTGGCAGTGCTTCTGCAGCACTAATGATGAAGAGCTGTTCTGAGGCTTGCCAGTTAGACTGAAGCCAAGTGCTCTTACAGTTACTGCTGCCCGGATTTTTCTTTTGAAGCCCTTATTTAATGCTAGCGCATGTGAAAATCTGTTGTAGTGCTTCTCTTGGTTTAGTACAGGAGCTAAAACCTTTTGCTCGGGCACGGATAGAAGAGTGTCTCGAGCGTGCAATGCCACAGCCAGATGGTTTTTGCAGAACCTGAGCTTTCACTTCTACAGAGTTCAAAACTTTTCTTTCTAAAACAAATCTCCAGCTGGGGGCTGGCTACAATAATGCTCTCCTAAGCTGGCAGTCCAGAACTTTCCAAACCCACAGCAGCATTACATCTATGGGCAAGCATGTTAAATTCTCTACCAGCAAACAATGAGTTAGGATTTAACTGGATAGAACGGGATCACTTTAATTTCATTTCTCTTGTTGCCCAGCAATGTAAATAGCAAAGGAAATAGGCTGACTGGGGCTGTAGCTCTACCTACGAGGTCAAGCAGTGATAAGACCGTGTCAGCACCCTGGGAAGTAGAGGATGGGTAAAGAAGTGAACCTCTCTGTAGCACTTCTCTGTAACAGATGAGCAGCTGCTGTAGCAGCGTTTCCTAGAAACTGAGCGGTCTGGGCCAGGATTAGAAATTGATTTGGGCTCAGTGTGTTGTTGATCAACACCTGCAGGTGGTGGAAGCTGTGCCCTCTGCTCTCCCAACAGTTGTCGCGGCTGTCACGCCTGTCCTGAGGAAAGCCCTGTGGAAGGAGCTCTGTGCTGGGATTCAGGACGCCGGAGCATCGCACGAGGCCTCCGTGAAACTGCAAATTCTTGCCAAGCTGTTACCACCTTCGGAAAGCGAAGGGCTGCGCAACCTAATGGACCAGCTTCCAGCTGCTCTGGAGAGAGCAGGGAATGAAGAGAGGTGGGCAGCGTGTGCGCGCCTCCCTCAGGGCACGGTTTGTCCCGGGTAACACCGTGATGGGAGCGGGAGCAGTAACGGCGTCCTCCCCTCAGAGAATCTGTTGCTTTGCGCTTTGGTAGCAAGACATCTTTAACATATACAAAAGCAAGCTAAAATACTAGGAAAAAAATCAGTAATTATCTCTCTGCAGTTGGGCCGTGGCAGATGCCATATCCAGAGTGCTTAAAAACTCGGAGGAGCTGCATTCCTGGAGGAGACGTCTCTTGTCAGCCTGCATGAAGGGGTTAGTGGCCATGTACAGCAGCAGTAGAGATGAAAGCAAGCAAGAAGTGGAGAGGTCCATGCTGCTGAGGCTGGAGGAATTATTGGTGAGCCTTCTTATCTCCTTTGCCACAGTGGGGCTGTATACCTATGCGTGACTGGGCAGTTGCAGGCTTTGCAAACGTAGATTGGGCTTGATTTCCTGTTTTAGGGAATCTGGTTTCCATGGGCTTTTAATAGCTTTTGCAAGGTTAACTTAGTCCTGAGAATCCTTTTATATGAAGCAATTTTCTGTTCTCGATGATTGCTTTCTGGTAAGAATCCCCCTTGAAGACAGGAGTTTGAGGTATTTAGGAGTAAGAAGTCAAGGGTTACCAGTGGATTTTATTGTTTTGATTTTTTTTAATTAAAAAAAGGTGATAGAGAGAGTTCTGCCAAGGCCCACCTGCCATGCCATCTGAAGTCTGGGGCAAAAATCTGGTTGATCATAAATAGAAATCCAGACTTGGATCTTGAAGAGCACTACTTGATTGCCCCTTCTGTACTGTGCCCTTGGTTTGAGTTCAATCAACACAAATCGCTGTGACACATAGTACTGAAGGTCTCTGAGCACTGATGCCTTTGCCTTCTCACTGGCTTTTGCTGAGAATCCCTTGTAGGACCCGGCTGATTCTGCAGGCCCTGGGGCCACCTCACAGTGTCCATCCCATCCTGAGGGTGTTTCCAGCCCAGTGAGGTTAGCACCTGCATTCCCAGGACTGTTGGTATGAGCAGCTGTCAGTCTTCTCCAGAGTGGCTGGTTTGTTGTGGTTCCCAGCTCCTCAGAGGAGGAGCACCTACCACCTTAGTTGTAAGGAGCACCTACCCCAGCCACCCTGTTTGCCACATGCAAAGCTTGGTCAGCTAAACCACACAAAAACCTGGTACTCAGTCTCTTGCTTTGACTTGTCAAGTTGCGATTCCTTTCCCGCCTTGGGAGTTTGAAGAGCATTGAGCCGCTGGGTTTCTGGAACCTACAGCCCAGCTTCTTGCTTTTTAGTTCCATACAGCCCATGTGTTCCCCTGCTCCCAGAGCAACAAAACACTTGCAGTTTCCTTTGAAGCAGGCGTTAGGATTGTTGTATCCAAGAGCTTTTTTCCCCGTTACTCTCTGATCATCCCACGTGAGTGTTTGGCTTGCGTGTTCTTAGTGTGTCCCTTGAACAAAAATCTCTACAGAAGCTGCGTGTGCCAAATGTAAACCAACTTTTACTTTTTACTTTTTTGATTTTACTTGCTTTGCACAGCGTGTGGTTGAAGAAGTGGACCCAGATGACTGGTGCAGCCTTGTGAAGACAGGACTCAAGTAAGTGTTTTCATTTTAATTTGGTTTGCTTTTACTAAGTTCGTTTTCTTGGCCAAGTTCTCATTTCTTAAGCAGCCTTTAATTTCAAGCAGGTTTCCTGGGGTGTGGTTGGGATCTGACTTCCCTGTGATCCTTCTCCCAAAGGTACCGTTACAGAGATGAAACATTTCTGAAGGTCCTGAACGTTGCCATCCAGTTATTATACAAGAAAGAATCCTCACTTAGTCAGAGCTTAGTGAAGCTCTCCAAACTTCACATGATGGTCACACAGCACTCTCTATTTCTGTCCACCATCCTGAGGTCAATAGAAGAAGACGGCACGAACATCGGGACAAGAGGTATTTTTTTAATTGTCTCCTTCCCGTGCTAAACACAGGCAATTTTCCCTTTCTTGCATTGTATTCTCTCCATGCAGTAACACACCCACCCATGTAAATACTTGTGGGGTGATTAACGGTTCCAGAATATTGGCATTTAAATTTTACCTCTGCTTGGATCCAAATGTTACATTCATTTTATGCTGTTTTTAAAACTACTGGAAAGACGAGTTTGGGTTTTGATTTTGGTTTGGGTTTCTGTTGGTTTGTTTTTCTGATATTTTTAGCCCAGTTGAAGTCTTGGATTGATTCTTTTGGTTTCTCTGAGGCACTTAGTGTAAGGTCACCGAAGTGCACATAGATCCTGTGATGTTTTAACATGTTTTAAAATAGGTTGATACAGGACATTTAAAGTTGATTCTGCAAGTTTTATCACAAATGGCAATTGAAATTATGTGAATTTCTTATTGCAACCTTTCACGAGGAATATCCCTCCAGAGGAATATAAACGGGATGCTAGTTCATTTATGGGATTGGCTTTTGTTCCTTCTTCACTGGCAACTGCAATCCTGCCTGACCTTGAACCACATCTAATATACGTAGACCTCATCTTTTCTCCACTGTACAGGAGTTTGCCGTGTAGTGGTTGAAAGAGCTGTGTAAGAAAAGGGGGGGAAATTCTCAGGACAGCATGTTGATAACAAATTTTGTGTTTATTGATGAGCAGCATGTGAACAAGCTTTCAAGTTTTAAAACACCTGAAAAGAGAAAAAGCTCTCGTGAAGTCACCAGTTTAGTGAAATGAAAAATAAGGAATAGATTTTGCTGCTTACTGTATGTGTGTGTCTTACCTTTGGAGTGTATTCCTGTAGATCAGCAGGATGTATTCTTTGAGGCCAGCTGCAGTATTTGAGGAGCTCAGTGTCGCGAGTGCATTCACTCAGGCTGGTACTTTAGGAGCTCTTCAGTTTTGACATGGATTTTATATTCCTGCACATAACTAGGGTCAAAGCCCAGGCCTTCTCAGATGCTGGGAGTAGAGAGATCTGCAGTCGAGTCTTGAGTGTGCTACGGACAGCCTGTTTGCTTTGGAGGAACCCAATCACATATATTTTCTGTTTCTCAGTTAGTTACCGAGCAAAGGTGGATAATTTTTGTACCCCACAGGACAGAGTTCCTGTGGCTCATGAGCCAGCTGCAGTGCTGAGCTCTGCTGCATTGCACAGTGCAGGAGCCTTTTCATATTTGCTGCAGCTGGAGTGTGCAGTGAGAAACCGTGAATTCTGAGTGCTCGGGGAGGTTGCTGGGATGTGTGTGCCTTTCTCTGTGCAACTCCTGAGCTCATTACAGCTGCCCTCCTGGGGGAGGAGGGAGTGGAGCTGTGGCAAGATAGGGGACGGCACTCAGTTTTAACCAGAGAGCGGGTGTGTATGCATGGAAAGCCTCTGCAGAGCAGTGTGTTCCACACTGGGGACCTCACCTGGCCGAGTGACTTGTGTGTTCAGATTGGGAATACTGTTTTAAAATGCTCCCTTGAATTAAATGCGTCATAATCACACTTAAGTGTACTGGGGAAATGGGCTGTGGTATCTCTGGAGATAGATGCTGATGTAAAATGTCCGGTTGTGTGTGTGTGCATCCATGTGGTGTGGGTCTGGGGGTGTTTATTTGTGCTCTGTGGGACTGAGAGCTGCAGGGCTCAAGCTGTGCTTGTTGCAGAGGCGCTGGTGGACATCCTGCTGACAGCTGTGCAGCTCAGCCCCTCTCTCTGTGGGAGCAGTCACCTGCCAGTGCTGCTGGGAGCCTACGGGGCCACGCTGAGCACCGTGGGTGAGTGTCAGCCTGGCAAAGGCACTTCCTTCTGCATCTCGTTCTTGTCTCCACAGCTCACTAACTTTGGCTTCGCTCTTGGGTTTTAGATCAGAAGATACTGCTGTTGCTTCAGTTGTACGAGAAGAATAATCAAAGTCTCATAAACTCCAGGTGAGCCGAACACCTTACTTTGCTGGGCAAACTACACACAGGTAGTCTCACAACTGGTATTTTTCCAGGGTCTCATTTTTAAATGAAGGAGACAGCGAATGAGGTCAAATCTAAAGGTGAATGTTGCTTTTGGAGACGTTTTTACTGCTTATTTCCTGTTCTTAATGTAATTCTCTTATGTTGCCCAGACTCCTGTATGTGTGTGGGTTAGATGAGGGAATGTCTCATTTCTGGAGTCACGCACTCGCCATAATTGGGACTCACTGTAGGGGTCTCCTCACAGATGGGAGGCTAAAACGTAAGTCGCTAGTTGACTTTTCCCTTTCCTGTGCCCGAGCAGTGGTCAGGCAAGTCTGTTGCCATCAGTTGTGGCTTGGTCTGCCCTTCCTCAGATGTGCTTTTCTGTCCTGGAGGTAGCAGCAGAAATACCACCAGCAGTGCAAGAGCACTGGCTGAGGCAGGTCTGGATCCCTGTCCCTTCATGCAGCTGCTGTCATTTTTACCTGCAATTAAAGCTTAAATCCTTAGGTGCCTCTAAATGGATATGATCTGACTTGGATGGACACGGGAGGGCAGAGTGAATGAGACAGCCTCAGTCTAAATTTGAAAAGCTTTGGGGTGGATGGAAAAGGTGTTGCCAGGGAAACGAGTTCTAGTTTCAAGTCCTACAGGGTAATAACTACAAATGAAGACAAAATTACAGTGCTAATTGATCTCCTTTGTAATTGCTTTCGGCTCTGTTGCCTAATGCAGTTACCTTTAATAATGTCTAAGGATCCTGCTGTGGGGTCCAGCCGCTGTCGAGCATCACAAGACTTGCAAGAGTCTGGGCAAGTCCCTGTGGCAGCAGCCAAGCATGGAGGAGATTCTGTGTCTGCTGGATCGAGAGAAGATGATGAGGACGATTCTGTCGTTCCCTCAGCATCGCCACCTGCTGCCATCACAGGTGCTTTTCCTTCAGCCTGCGTGTGGTTACCTTTCTTTGGATATACACCAAGAGCCTCGAGGCATTCATTTCTTGCATCCATGTAATACGCTGCAGTTTGTTTCCATCAGGAGAGTAATTTCGGTTCATAGGAGGACTGGAATCAGTTCTTTCAAAACTAATTGCAAGATATGGGCTTGTCAGCAGGGGTGACTGTGCATTGCCAAGGTTGTCACGTATGTGAGACCAGGATTGGACAGCCCAAGGATCCACTGGCAATGGGCTCTCCAGCCTTTCTTACAGTTTGCTGACATGCTTCTGTAGCTATTGGTGCTGCTCAGGGGAAATAGTTGTGGATATAGTCTCATAGTGAAAGCTGGGTTTAAACACAACCATGTCTCACCCTGTCTTGCATCCTATTTTACAAGGTGTGGTATCAGTGGGTTATAGTGGGATGAGGTGGTTGTGGAAGTTTGAAACCAGCCTAGAAATTGGCGCTATTCCTTATAAACACTGGTTTGGATTTGGTTTCAGGAGGTACAAGAGTCGCTATATAAAGATGAAACAGTCAAGAGCCTTGATGACTTCTATGATCCTTGTTTTCTACTTCAGCTCTTCAGTGAACTGACCAGACCAGGTAAAGTGCGTGTTTTTCTTTGGTATTTCGTGTCAGGTTGCTCTGCTGCAGGAGCTTGACCTGGAGCTCTATTATCCCTGATCCAAGAGCTAATACTGCAAGGAATTTGCGCCTGACTTTAGAGGGAAGAAACAAACTCCTGTCAGGGCTGTGACTGAACTGGCTGGAGATCTGGCTTGTCACAGGCTGTGGTTGTAGAGCAGGGCAACTTCAGCCAACTCATTTTCCACCAGACAGACGGGTGTAAGGCCATTATGTTTCACAAATAGGCTGGTGCTCGGAACTGTCAGCAGGTTTCTTGTCTGACATGACTTGGCTTTGCACATGCACTTGGCACATCCCTGCTGTGCCCCACAGGCACACTGTCTGTGGAGAGAGCCCTCAGAGGTCAAAGAGAGACAAGAAGCCTAAGGCATTTCCTAAGCAGCTCTCTCCCTGTGTTGGTTATGGTTGAGCATGGTGTAATAACAGCTGGATTTTGCTTTCCACAGCAGTATTGTCAGAAGCAAGTGGCAGGTTGTTACTGTCTGTCGGTGAAATCACACTCGCAGTCCTTTGCTCACCCAGACCCCTGCAAGCATAGCACCTGTTTGGGTGTGCTTAGCCTGTCCCTAGCTGTGGTTTGAACTGCTCTGTGTAGTCCTGGCAGCAGGAAAAGAGGAGTCTTTAAGTCCTCTGAGGAAAAGAAGTACCAGAACTATTTGGCATTTTGCAGTTGGAGGGTTCTTAGACAATCCGGTGGGCCTTTGAGGTGCACAGAGTTGAAAAGCATGGACAGCTGGTGTCTTTGGAACCTAGTGCTGATAGCTGGAAAAAGGACACTGCCAGCAGCACCCACCCCGAGGAGGGAGGGATTTGGAGTCTGTGGCAGCCCCAGCAGCCCTGTGTCCAGGCGGTGGCTGCTGATGTGGGAAGCACCATGGTTGAGGGAATTGCTGTACATCATGTTCTTGTGGAGCTGTAAAGACAGTGGCTGTCCTGAATCTGAACCTGGAGAGGAGAAAATAGCCCTCCTAGTTTCTCCACACAGACTGAGAATCTGTGTCCTAAGAGGGGCATTTTTAAAGGGCCCAGTCCCATGGTGCTTGTAAACCATGTCAGCTGCTCTTGGAATTCCCGGTTCTTTATTTACTTGCTCTTTGTCCTGGCTGCACAGTGCCCTCAGAATATATAAACATGGACTTCTTGCACAGTGTTTAGTGCTCACTGAGGAAAAAGTAAGTCTGGGGTTGGGCAGATAGCAAGTTCTATCTATCGTTAGCTCTGATAAGCATCTTGTGGAAAGCTTTTCCATCCTGAATCTCAAGGTCCTTTAAACAAGCCGCATGACAGACGTAGAATTAAATTGGGATGCTTTTCTAATAAGAGCCTGTTATTTTATGTTCGCTGTTGAACACGCTCTCCAGGGTCAGCAGGATGGAAAATATTACCACTGCATGTTTTCAGTGAAGCAAAGTTTTCCAAATCTTCCTGTGGACTGCTGAAGCGAGAGCCTTGGATTTCGTTCCGTGGCACTGCCCCACAGTGTGAATGGTTAGTGCACATCAGCAGTTCCCCAGAGCTGCTGCCTGAAGGAGAGCCGAGCGGTGGTTCTGGGACAAATGGCACTGGCTGGTGGGGAAGTGGAGACCCTGCTTCACCTGGCCCATAACCAGCAGAGCTGACAATAAGAAACTGCCAGGCATGAAACTGAGTTTTACTAGTTCGACTGGTTGAGAAACAGATGAGGGAAATAGCTGGTACAGGGACAGAAGTAATCTCTGATTTTTTTTTTAACATATTATTATGTATATACACACGCGTACGTACATACACGCACACACACTAGTCTGAGCAGTGCTGTGGGAGGAAGTCTTTGGACCAAATGTAGGTACTTGGCAATAAGAATGCAGCCCCTTCTTAAACAGGAATATTTGTTTCTAGAAACTTCTTCTAGACCTTCAGTGCGAATGGTAAAATACAGGAATAGTATCGCTAAACTCATGGTACATTTGTAGCTGTTAAATAGCAGTGATGTGCTGTTGTGCTCCATTCCTGGAGGTAAGGTGAAGGATTCACACCAAGCCATTTCTAGCCATCAATGGGTAGAAGTGGCAGCAACCCTTGAAAACACACAGAGCATAAACCCTTAAAGGAGAAACTCTAAATCCTGATGGCAAAATGCTGTGGAAGATAAATGCTACGTTGAAGGATGTGTTTCCTGTTTTCTGTTGGGCTGATTTCTGGTCATTGCTGGATTTTGTTTTACCCAGAAGGGCTCAGGGGCACAGCTGAATACTTGGCTCAGAGCAGGCCTTAACACCAGAGTCACTTGTGCCTGCACAGGGACAGCTGCTGTGGTTTATGGGTTATTTACGGGCCCCTTTCTGTTACAGAAGCTTTTTAGTGTTGGTCTTTCAGGCACGCAGAAATGCTCTGGAGAGATGAATTTTCCCTCTCGTTTTTCTTTGTACTCTACTTCCTTGAAATAGTGGGATACAAGATGTCTTTACAGAATTTACCCCTAGCTTTGTGTGGCCTAGTGAGCAGGATCATCTCTCTCACGTCAATCCAACATAAATAAATAAAAACGACCCCGTGAATTTCAGCTCAGGTGAAGAATTCCTGCTCAGAGTGAATTGCTGAAGCTCTTTGTCAGCTGGAGGAGCCTTCGTGCACTGAGGTCATAGTGTGTGGGGATAGAGCCAGGAATGCTGAGGATTACAGTGCTGTTCCATGCACCGGGACACGTCAGTGCTAACACAGCCGGGCGCTTTGTGTTTGTTGTCTCCTGTCCCCTCACAGAGTGTGTGGTGGCATGTCACAAGTTTGTGGAAGTCAATGGCCTGGGTCTCACAGTGGCTGCCCTGAGCAGCTATGACCCCAACGTGAGAGCGGCTGCGTATTTTGTCCTGGCTTCCTTCCGCTCCCATCTGGAAGGGGCTCGCTTCCGAGAGAAGAGCCAGGTAAGGCTCAGCTCCATTGCCACTTGGGCAGGTGAGACCTTATAGGTCATGGACACGTGTGGGAGAGATGTTGCCTTGCTCATCCACCTACATGTGTGTGGTGGGGCAGCTAAAAGAAGCTTTTTATCATCGCTGTGTCTCCTTGTTTCTCCTCTGCTGCTCTCTGTTTCCTCCTGTTATAGTCTGTGGACAGAGAAAGTGGGAAATGTGTTGTAGAAACTCTTGGGAATTTTGTTTGTAGGAATGGAAATGCTGGTGGAAGTGATATTTGACCTATGTGGCCTATGAAATGTCTCAGGAGCCGATTTATGTGTTCACGCTCCTGTTGTGTTCATTTGGGCTGCGGCTCAGGCTTCTCTCCCTGGTCTCTTGCAGTTGCTGTATCTCTTGGATGCTGTGCAGAATGGAATCAGGCAGCCAAACCTCAGGTTCACCTTCTCCCTGACCCTCTACATCGCTCGTGTGGCACAGCAGATGCTGAAGCCAGGTACTGGAACTTCCTGCATGTGTCGCTGAACACGGGGCCTTGGGGAATGTTCATCTCCTCGCCTGCTCTGTGCTCGTGCACTCCTGACTGAGCTTTCCATTCTGGGGAAGAAAAGGGGCGGGATCGCCAGCAGTGTAATGAGCCTCAGAGCAAAGGCCTTCTGCAGTTCCTGGGCTGTTTTCCCAGCTTGCAGTTCTGCACAGCGCAGCCTCCATTTCTTGTTGTCCGTGGTTGTGGATTGGGAACATTGTCCTCCTCCACAGTGCCAGCTTTTTCTCTTCACAGAGGAGCATATGTACATAAAGGTCAACAGATTCCTTCTGTCGCACCAGTATTTGGACCTGAGGAAAGTACCAGATTTTTTCCAGCTTTTCTACAGTTTTGATTTTGAGGTAGGAGTCCCATTTTAGGTATCCAGTAATTCTTTGGATATGTATAGAAAAAAAGCCATAAGAAGACAATGAAATCTCATTCTCCCATAGGTGATCAATTAGAAGCATCTTTATTTTGTTTCATCTTGGAATTCAACATGTGATTTCTCTGGGGCTTTTACGGTTTTCTTAATACCAAAGCACAATAAGTTGTGCTGTGTATGCTCTGAGAGCACACTAATCAGAATATTCTGCCCCAGCTAGGCTACATTCATCTTTGAGTGCAGATCAGTATCACTGAGTTCAACTGAGGTATTTTAGGAGGAGCAACTTCTAAAATTCCATTTGCACTGCACGTTTGGTCTGCAGGCTGACTGTTCCTGATGGATGTTAGTGATTAAATTTGATAGGAATGGAAATGGAGAAGTCCAGAGCAAGCTGTGGGAAGCCCTGAGCTGACACTCACAGGGAACCAGGTTTTTGTGCTCTTAGGAGCAGGTTTTGTTCGGAAATGTCTGATGGTGGTATTTTTCTTTGTGTCTTCCAGTACAAAACAGAGCGTGAGTGGATCCTCAGATTTCTGGGGGAAGGACTGCGTGACAAACATTGCTATGAGCTTTATGACTACCAGAGGATTTTCCAAATCATTCTTTCCTTTTTCAACAGTCCTTTGTGTGATGGGGGCTCCCAGGTAAGAGTTTAAAAAGAAAGCACCAAAAAACCCCAAACCACAGAAGTTTGCATGGCTTTGAGATCTCAAGTACAAAGCAGAAAGGAGTAGCTGACTCTGCCTTTGCCCTCTATAAAATCTGTTCCTTGTTGATTTTTGTCTATGTGAGGAGGGGGAAATAATTGCTCATTTCTAAACTAATCCCATCGTTATCCCCTGAAACTGGAAGAGGTTCCTGCCATCAGGTAGTCTCATGTGGGTACCGTGGTTCTGCTCCTACAGTCGGGGCCTTTTCTCTTTTGGGGGTCTCTATTCCCCAGCCAGCACATTTGTTACCTGGACAGTGCTTCAGCAGGAGGGAAACTCACGTGCCAGGAGCTCTCAGGTTTGGGAGCATCCACCCCGAGTATGTCAGGTATCAAAATCTTGGACTGAAAGATAAAATTGTCCTGCTACCTGAAGAGTTTTTGTAAGAGTAGCACCTGTGGCATGAAGCTTTGACCAGAGCATGTCTCTCCTTCCCTGGACTTGCTGAGAACACGTGGTGTTCATTTTAGCTGGAAGTTGACCAGATAGCAGTCCAGTTGCTAATTCTGAGTTAGATCATTAGATCCTGACTGTAAAAGAGCAAGTTACATTTTCTGTTTCAGAGTCGTATTCTGGAGATACTACAAAGTGCTGCCCGTGTCACCAGAGCTGCCTATGAGCTGATGCAGGATCACAGCCTCCTCACGTGGCTCCTGCACAGCTTAGAGAAAAGGTGAGCAGAGAAGTGCAGGAGAAACAGGAACAATTGTACTGTCCACAGTAGAATAGTTGTGACTGAGTATGAAGACAGGGGTGGCAGACGGGGACACAGGAGCACTGAGGGCTGTCCTGGCAGATACTTGCTGAACTCTGAGGTGTCCCTTGTGGTTTTGAAAAGACAATCAAGAGGCTTTCGAGTTGTGGTAGGAGGGATGATGGTGGGGAGCCTCATGGTTTGGGAAACACTTCCTTGAGAAATGGAGAAAGAAAATGGCACCTTGTATTGGTGTCCTGACTTCTAAATTTCAAGCACCCTCAGTTGACATCCTGTCACAGGACCTGCTGCACAGGAAATGGTACAGTAATGGATTTGAGCTGTCTAGAACACTCCTCTTCCCCTTGCCTCTCCCTCACATATATGCACAGACGCCAAAAATCTCTTCTGCATAGACTGCCCTGACAGGTTCAGGCAAGTGCACCCCAAGTGCAGTAGAAGATAGTCCCCTAGGTGATGGAACAGCTGCTGGTGAGGATCCGCCTTCCAAATGTGGTTTTCTTTTCTTTCCATTTTTTTTTTGTTTGTTTGTTTATTTGCTTGCTTGATCGTTTTGGTTTATTTGTTTTGGTTTGTTTTTTCAGGTTTCTGGAAAACAAGGTGATAAATAAAATGATTTCCTTACTCCATACCCTGTGGCTAACAAATGTAGGAGACAAGAGAGAAGCCAAGAATCAATCCCAGGAGAAGAGGAAACTTCTTCCTATTCAGCTTGTAAATGAATTTCTGTATGTTTTGGTCACGTTGATCAAACATATTGGGTATGTCTTTTGTTTTGCTTTTTGTTTCAGTCGCTTTGCATTTCATCCTCTGTCCAGTTGGAACTTGATTAAGGCCGGGAGAATTTCTTTATGTCTGGTAGATTAATGGCTTTTTTTACCTTCAGTTGAGTAGTGAATTTGGAGATTTCATTGACAGGAGGATTTAGGTGTTTGAATACATGGGGAATAAAGAAAAATGTGCTGCACAGTTGCTGTCAAGTTCTAGGTCCCTAATTCCTAGCCATTCTGACGGTAAGAATTAAAAACTGCACTTACTTATTAGCATGCAGGAAAATCCACGGCACTCGTGTTCTTTTTTGCCAGGACTGATGTAGATGTGGCCAAGCTGGCAGAGTTCCTGAGCACCCTCACCTCTGTGCTGGAATACCGTGCTGTTGTTGTTGAGGCTTTTAGGGAGATGAGGCGTTTCACGGTCAACGACAGCGTCCTCTCTGCCAGGGAGCTGCTGCTGCTGCTGCACAAGTGGAGCCTTGTCAGCAAAGATCTGCAGCTGCAGGAGGACCTGCAGGCCCTGGCTCAGAAGTGCCAAAACAAGGAATTGCTCAGTAAGTGCTAAAATACTTCAAGGAAGGCATATTTTGTTGCAGCTGTTACAGACCAGTGCAAGTGAGGCAGACTTCTCTGGAAATGGTACTAACACCTTCTGTCAGACTGATGTAGCTGGAGGGAGGAGGCAAGGAAATGGAAAGGCATTTTTCAGATCTTCCTTGTGGTGATTTCTAACCTGAACACAATTTGGAAGCTTTGGAGAAACACAGTTTAAAAAGGGAAAGTTGAATTTTAAAATGAAGCTTAGTTGCAAATCTCGCTTCAGGCTTTGAAAAAAGGTATTCCTGAATAGAATCTTACAAGGAAAAGCAGTGCCTGGGGCCTTTGAGCTCAAAGGTTTGAATCATTCTGAGCGTAGATGAGGATCTGAAAGTGACGTGGAAGTGAAAAAACAGTAAATAAATAAAGCCAGCAAAAATTAAATAGTTGGCTTTTCTTGTCATCAGTTTTGAAGAAAGGAAAAATGTATCGGGAGTTGTGTGACTTCTCTTGTTGTCTCTGTGAACAAAAAGTGCAAAGAACTGGGGAGTGGGAGGTCTCTAAAACAACGCTGGTTTCCTGCAGCAGGAAAACCCAGCTGTTTTGGGTGCACATGAAAGCTTCTGTAGGTTTGCTTTGTATCAGTGAAGAAAGTATCCTGTACTTAAGGGATGCTGTAAAAGCTTTAGCTTTTCTAAAGTTTCTCTCATCCTTTCCAAGTCCTCAGGGGGATGTGAAGGGAGTTTTTGGAATGATGCCTGTGGCTTAGTGTATGTGTGGGTTGTGTTGCTCCAGGCTTCAGGAGCTGGGTGATCCAGTTTGGGCTAAGATTGCAGCCTGGAGTCCCTGGGAGCTCGGAGAGCCCCTTGGAACAGCGCAGACTGCTAAAGGAGGCTGGTACTCAGCATTGCAACAACAGAGTCAACACAGGGGAGAGCACCTTACTTGCGCAGTTTTGTACCAGGAGAATGCTTTGGAGTATCTGATGTTTGTTTTGGTGGTGATTTTCTTCTCACAGGAAGCGTCGAAGACAAGAGCAAACATCAAGGCTCCTCTCCCGTGGATCGTCATGCTGGGAAAAAGAAGGTGGGAGAGGATGACACTGCTGCAGACATGGAAGTGTCTGAGCTGGAGAAATGCAGAGAACATCTGCATTCCATCGTTTCCCACTGGGACCCTGCTTTCCCAGCACCGCCCTGCACACAGGGAGGGGAGACCCTGAGAGCTGGTGAAGCTGGGGGTGAGGCAGTGGCCACTCACGTGGTCACTAAGTGGCTGGTGAGGTCCCTGGCCGGGCAGAGCCTCCTCAGGGAGCAGGATCTGTCCCCACTGCTGAGGTGGCTGCAGAACGGCGTCCTGCCACAGCTGGCGGCCATGCGGGAGATGCTCAGAGATGAGACCCTGAGGAACAACCTCTTCAAGTTGTACAGCCGGCTCTGCCAGGCCAGCAGCACCTCAGCTGGGCTCTCCAGGGAGCTCGCTGTGCTCAGTTCCATCATGCTCCAGCTCCTGGAGGAGCAGGGCCTGTCCGGCACCTTCCACGAGCTGGTGAAAGCCCTGTGCCTGTCGGCAGCGACGGAAGACGATGCGGACAAGAGAGGTGACTTGTCTTGCTCTTACTACTCGTGTTACGAGGCAGTGGTGGGAGGAGCTAGGAAATGCCATGGCTTTTTTTAATCCAGTAAACCAGTTTTCCCCTACCCACCCAGGCTCACGGCTTCCCAAAGCAGAAGCTGTCTGGGGTGGGCAGCACAGAACGTGGTGACACTGTGAGGTTTTCTGACGCTACAACACTCACACTCGGCCTAGGAAGCTTCCCTTTCAAGGACTAAAATGGAACAAAAGGTGTAAAAGAAATGTATTTGCAAGAGGGAAAACAGTCTGGAAAAAACAAGTCCACGTGTGCCTGGATGCTGATCCCTCTTGCTGGTCCATGACAGCATGTGACAGGTCAAATTTCCAAGTGTCTGATTTAGCAGGAAACTGGTTTGTTCCTTCTTGTGAGTAGGCCCATTGGCTTTGCATGGGTAAAGCCACTCCACGTTTTCCATCTAGGAAAAGAGTTGGGGAACTATTTTAAAACAGAGTCCCGGAGGAGGTGTACAGCTTGGCTCGGTATTTCTGTGTGGGAATAGAAGAATATCTATGTCTTCTGATTTTTCTCTAGTCTTTCTTCCACAGGTGTTTTTGTATTCCTGACTTGGGTTTACATCGGGGACACGTGGCTTGGAGCTCAGGAGCCGCATCTGTTCCTTGCCCACGGCAGATTGGTGTGCACTAGTGCAGGTGATGAATGACAGGATGGCTTGGGAACTCGGAAACAAGGAGAAGCAAGTCTTCTGTCTCTTTGCAAAAAGATTTGGCTACAACAGGGCATTAATTCAGGGAGCTAAGACTTAGTCTTTAACGTTCTGTGCTCTGCCATCATCACTGCGAGCCCTGAAAGCCTCCTGAGCTGTTCTCATACAGACCTCTCTTGTTTGGTCAAAAAAAAAAATCTTAGTTTAGTTTAGTCCAAGAAATGTTACTACTCTGTGCAAGCTCGTGGGGAAGCTATTATTCGGCATCTCTCAGTGGGACATTGAAAGTCCAACTTCCCATTTCTTGAACAGTCTGAGAGGCAGTATTACTTTCTGTCATTTTTATCACAGGCATTTTAAACTTTTTGAGGAACCGGCAGGACTGTTTGTGCGGAGGCGTGGGGTTCAGAGCCATCCTCTTGTCCAAAGTAGGATGGGAAAAAAAGGCTGGAAGGCTTCCTACAAGGGGCTGTAAGTGCAAATGACGAGGAGCCCGGGGTTTAGTCATGCTGATTTACTATTTCTTAAAAGACTCTGATTGATTTCATGGTGCCAGAACCAGTATGAATAGAAGACTGAAGTCGGGAATCACGATGGTCTCCTTGGGTTTAAAAAGCTTTAGTGGTGTTTCTAAACATTTGTATGAGACCTGGTTTGTTTTTCTTACCCTTTTATTCAATCGAAAAAAAAAAAAAAAAAAAAAAAAAAGCCTTGATCCATCACTGCTGCTGTGATGTGTGACAAATGCCTGTCCTCCCTCCACGTGGAACAGGTGAGAGGTGGAACTGAAGCCCAAAGGGTTTTCTGCCCACTGATAATACGTGAGTCGTATTGGGAATTCTCTGCACAATGGCAACAGTTCTTGAATGTGGCCATGAGGGGAGTGGAGCATGGCAGCCCGGGTCTGAGAAGGTGCCGTGCCAGAAGGAGAAGCTTTGAAATGTAAATCAGGATTGATTCAGGTGAGTCTCGACCGTGTGCTGTGCCCAGGTCCCTGGAAGAAATACTGTGCAGGGAAAAGCCAGAACTGCCTGTGCTATGAGTTGATTTTTTTTGGGGGGGGGGGGGGTGGGTGAAATAAAAATGAGGTGCAAATGAGGGAATTGGTTGTGTGTGTTTTTATTCTTGTCCTAAAGGAGCGCTGCCCGGTGCTCCTCCCTTCCTGTGCCCCTCTCCTGGTGAGCCTCTGTCCTGCCGGCCGTGCCTCTCTGTCTCCGTGCCTGTGCTGCTCCTTGCCCGTCTTTGCCCGCCCCGCACGGGCTGTGCTCGCTTCCTCTCTGGCTCCCGGGTTCCCTCTTCGCCTCTGTAGCCCTCGGTCCTTGCTGTGTGTTGGGCACTCTCTGTCTTTTCTCCGTCCTTCTCTGTGCCTCTGTGGTGCTCCCTGTGCCGTTGTTTCCCATGGGATCCATCCTTGTGTCCCGTTCACTGTCCCTCTGTTCATTTTTAATCCCTCCCTCTTGTGCTGCCCATCCAGCATCCCGGGGGTTTCTTTTCGTATTTTGGTTATTTTTCGTTTTCATTTTTCTTCTTTTTTTTTTTTTTTGGGGGGGGGATTCCATTTCATCGTGCACCTTGCTGTTAATTTTCTTCCCGTGTCCTCTGTGCTGCCCCTCCTCCTTTCTGCCCCTTGTCCCCTGTGTCTGCAGGGCTGGGGAGGAACTTCAGCCCCTGTGGGGGCTGCCCCCCCTTTTCTGGTGTCAGCAGAGTCACTTTCTGTGGGGTGTACACATGGGAGGGGTTCCAGTCAAGTGCCCTGCTGCTGTCCAGGGCAGTTGGAGTCGTTCTGTGCCTTCTTTGGGGTGAGGAAAAAAGGCTGGGGGGGGGCTCCGACGTGGTTTGGGGCACCCCGAGGTCCCTGGGAGAGGGAGCCGGGCTGCGCTGGAGGAGCAGGTGAGTGGGGCATGGGGGGGGGTCATGCTGGGTGCCAGAACATTCACAGGGAGGGGTGGGCGTAGAATGCATGAAAACTGGAACCATAAAAAATGCCTAAATATAGTCTAAAAGGAATGTTTTATTGGTTTGTGTTTGGATTGAGGTAGGGTTTTTTTATAGATACTGTAAATATAAAAGATAAAGAATAAAAATATATAGGCAAATGTAAGTAACCAGTATATAAATATATTACATTCTATTCTATTATGAAAATAGAAATACATAAATATTTCTACTTTAAAAGGAATGTTTTAAGGGTTTTTACTTGGTTAGAGGAGGTTTTTTTATAAATAATATGGGCAAAAATATACGAATATACAAAAATATATACTGACATAAAATTATTATAAATATATATATGCATATATAAATATATGTAAGTATAAACATATAAAAATAAATATAAAATACATGTATGTAGTATGTAATATAAATAATATATCGATTTTAATACGTTATATTAAATAGCATGTTATAATAGAATGTAAATAGTATGTAGTATATTAATATACTAGTAAAGAATACATGAAATAGTACGTAAATATATAATACCCAATATAGACATTTAAATCTACAGATATAAATATGAAAACTAAATAGAAAAATATATTCAAATATAATTTAAAATAAAGGAGTTTTTTATTTCTATTTGGTTAGAGGCAGAGCTTTTAAATAAATAATATTAAAAAATATAAACATACAAATATATATGGATATACATAAAATAGAAATAATATTAGTAATATAAATATATATATAATGAATAATAAAGTAATATTGTATACATGATAAATAGAATAGCAAATTGAATATACGAAATATGTATAGATTGTGAATATAAATTAAATATTAAAAAATATATGATTTTTATATCTAAAGGTTTTTTGTTTTTTTTTCCATTTGGTTAGAAGCAGGGCATTTTTAGTTTGGGTCGGGGTTTTTTTGGGGGACATTCATTTAGAGGATTTTATGACGGGTGCGGACTCTCGTGCTTGGAGCTCTCTCCGTTCTCTGTCTGTCCCTGACAGGGCGGCAGTGCCGGGCTGAGTTGTGGGGCGCTGCTGCCACCGTGTGGACAGAGGCGGGTACTGCGCCGTGCCCCTCTCAGGATGGCGGAAGAGCCCGCGGGCCGGGACCCAGCCTTGCGGCAACGCTCAAGATGGCGGCCTCTCTAGGACCCCGGGGCATAGGCGACTACTTCAGACGCCTGTCCGCGCCCGCCGGCGCCTTCACGCCCGCGGCGCCGCCGACCGCGCGGCTCTTGTCCGCACGCTCTGTAACGTCAGGGAAAATTGTCGCCGAGCGGATCGGCGTCGGCGATATAATCAGGCGGCCAGGTGTCCACACAGGGGTCCTGATTTTTTCCCGCCCTTTCTGCCGCCATCGTTGGAAGGTCAAGTGGGCGTGCCGCCCAAGGCGCCATTTTGAGAGTCCGGACACGCTCAAGATGGCCGCCGCTCTAGGACCCCGGGGCATAGGCGTCTACTTCAAACGCCTGCCCGCGCCCGCCGGCGCCTTCACGCCCGCGGCGCCGCCGACCGCGCGGCCCTTGTCCGCACACTCTGTAACGTCAGGGAAAATTGTCGCGGAGCGGATCGGCGTCGGCGATTGAATCAGGCGGCCAGGTGTCCACACCGGGGTCCTGATTTTTTCCCGCCCTTTCTGCCGCCATTTTTGGAAGGTCAAGTGGGCGTGCCGGCCGAGCCGCCATCTTGTGAGTCCGGACACTCTCAAGATGGCCGCCGCTCTAGGACCCCGAGGCATAGGCGACTACTTCAGACGCCTGTCCGCACCCTCCACCTCCCTCGCGCCCGCGGTCCCGCCGACCGCGCGGCCCTTGTCCGCACTCTCTGTAACGTCGGGGAAAATTGTCGCGGAGCGGATCGGCGTCGGCGATTGAATCAGGCGGCCAGGTGTCCACACCGGGGTCCTGATTTTTTCCCGCCCTTTCTGCCGCCATCTTTGGAAGGTCAAGTGGGCGTGCCGCCCGAGGCGCCATTTTGAGAGTCCGGACACGCTCAAGATGGCCGCCGCTCTAGGACCCCGAGGCATAGGCGTTTACTTCAAACGCCTGCCCGCGCCCGCCGGCGCCTTCACGCCCGCGGCGCCGCCGACCGCGCGGCCCTTGTCCGCACGCTCTGTAACGTCGGGGAAAATTGTCGCGGAGCGGATCGGCGTCGGCGATTGAATCAGGCGGCCAGGTGTCCACACCGGGGTCCTGATTTTTCCCGCCCTTTCTGCCGCCATCTTTGGAAGGTCAAGTGGGCGTGCCGCCCGAGGCGCCATCTTGAGAGTCCGGACACTCTCAAGATGGCCGCCAGTCTAGGACCCCCGGGCAAAACTGCTGGGGCGCCGGCTCGTGGGTCGGCTGCAGTACCGCGCTGTGTCCACCAGGTGGCAGCACTGCCGCCCTCCCCACGCTCGCCACCTCGTCCTGCCCGGCCAGGGCGTCCCTGGGCACCCCGACCTCGCCTTCGCCCCTCCCCTCTATTTACAGGCACCGCCCCGCTCGCCGCTCGCTCCGGGCAGCGGCGGGGACGCGTCTGCCTTCCAGATCCCCCGTCAGGAGAACAGCGTTGCTCTTCTGCTGGATTGAGAAATCCACGTGCAATTACTCGGAGACATTGAGGGGATGGTGGGCTGAGTCTCAGGCTGGCTTTTAGCAGCGGGAATCGGGTGAGTGGGAGCCATCCCCCAGGACTGGTGACATCCATCTCTTCCGGGTTTGGGTATCCCTGCCCCAAAAATTGATCCCACTTGAAGGGGCTTGGGGAAGTAGCGGGATGTGCTGGGGGGCTGTGCTGGAACCCCCAAGCTTTGGTCAGGAATGCTGGACGGGTGCCAGTGCCCCAGTGGACGCGGGCAGGACCCGGTGCCGGGAGCAGCCCCGCTTCGCTCCGGGGAAGAGGGGCCGGGCCGCGAGCGATGGTCCCGCCCACAGCCCGGGCGGGGCGGGGCCCCGGGGCGGGCTCGGGGCGGAGCCGGGGCTCGGTGAGGCGGGGCCCGGAGGGAGCAGGGCCGCTGATCCAGGGGCGGGCCCGGAGGCGGGGCTCCGGGAGAGCCCTGCTCGGACCCCGGGGGCCTCATTGCCCTCCCCACCTTTCTGTCCTTTTCCTTTCTTTTCTGATCTTTCCACCCTTCTTCAGCACCTGGGCTCGCAGCCCAGCTCCAGAGTCACCCCATGCTCTGACTCAAAGCCCTGATGCTCATAATGCCTCCTTTGGCAGATCCTTCCATATCCACAGGCTCGAATATTCCTCATGGGAGGAAGATAAATTGCCATTAGTCAGGCTTAAGATGCAGTCCTTGCACTCCAGCTGAAATAACTGTGGGATTGGAGGAGGAGGAGGAAGAAGACGTGGAGAAGTGATTTTGGTTTACATCGTCTGGAGTAAAAAAAGTTGTGCTTTTACTTCAGGCTTGCCAGCCCACTCGTCTCCTGGGCCCGTACACTGTCCTTGCACATCACCCGGACTGCTCTCTCCTTCTGTCATCCCCTGCCTCAGGGTGTCAAAGGCTGGAAAGCAGGAAGATTGGACAAAGAGCTCAATATCACGCTTGAAATTTTGGGGGAAACTGGAGGAAACTTTTCCGTGGAGTAACTGAGTAAGTCACGAGTGACCAATGAGAAGTGTAGTTTTGAAGATGTGATTTTGGGTTCAGTACATTTCTGTAGGAGAACAGTTTGTAAGGCTAGTGCAGAAGGCACTAGTTGCCAATGAGTTACAGCTGTACTGATTACCAAGGAGTGGAAACAGCCTTGCCTGCCCAGTGAGGTTGGTTGTTATAAAAGAGTGGGTCAGCTGCTGCCAGTTTCACTAAGCACAGCTCCAGCGGGAGGGGGAGAGCCTGCTGCAGTGTGGGCTGGAGTCTGCTGGCTGTGCTGTGAGGAGGAAGGGACACGCAGCCGTGCAAGGCACGGGCAAGGTGAGAGGGTGCTGTGTGAGGGACAGACAGGCTCGGGTGGCTGGGGAAGGGACAGGTTGGGGTTCAGCCAGTCGTACAGAGGAGAGGAGGAGTCGGTGCTGTGTGGAGCTGCCTGTGAGAAAAGGAGTCAGAGTTGCCTCAAAGAAGTCTGTGGAGAGAAGGCATGCAAAGTGTTTAATGAAAGACTAATGTTGGTGCCTGTCATGCCTGTCTTGATATAATTGCTGCACGTTTTCTCTGAGTGCTTTAATTTAGACATAAAATGAACACTTTATTGTAAGAAAGGAATGCATTTCTCACCAAAGTGGTGTAGGGTGGGGGATCACAACTCACAGATGGCCTGGAAGCAGAACTGCCACGGGGGTTACTGCAACTGGGCCTCCAGTACCAAAGCCCCAGTGGGTTTAAAGGCTAGAGCTGGGCTGGGATTAGCACGGGCTATGCAGCTGGACAGTCCCTCACCTAGGGAGAGGTTCTAGGCCTGGAGATGAGGCTGAGTTTGGGAAGGGTGATGAGGACATGGTCAGGGAGGGATGTAAATGCATATCAAAAGACTTAATTTTGAGGGGTGGCAAGCATTAGCTATAAAACAGTAAGTATTTACAGCTAAAGGCTGGAGGTGGGGGCTGTCTGAGGAGGACAGGACTGTTTAAGGCTGAGGTTGGAAGAGAAACCTTGGTGAAGCTTTTGCGTTAGAAGTGGCCTCACCTGCCAAATCAGATTTTTGTCTTCAGGATTGCATGAGTGAGGATCCCAGAGCCAAGGAAAAGGCTCAGGTTTGGGAGGCACAGGCGAGTTAGGCAGGGCTGCAGGGCGGGGGCTTGGCTGTTTCCATACTGCTCAGGGCAGCAAAGGCTAGCTGGCTCACTGGGCTTTGGATCTAGAACTCTTTCTGGAACAAGGTGGAGACCTGAGGTTCATGCAAGGGGCCGGGAATTCTTTGTCTGACTGGAAAATGCCAGAGGGGCAGTGTGTGACTTGGATAGGATGATATGTTTGTCTGGCGAGAGTCACAAAAGAATATTTTGGTTTACTGATAACTGGGCAGCTCAGAAGTTACTACTCGACTTAGTTGCTGCTCCCATCTGTTGCACACATAAACAGAGCAAAGCAGATGAATTCCCTCGGAGCCTGAGGTCTTTGACTGGCCCTCCAAAGATGCTGCCTGCTCAAAAACAGACGTGGGGGAGGAAAGTTGTCAGATACAATAGAGCAAGAAAAGGACACGGGCTTCAAAGTGCCCTCCAGCAGACCATGGAAGTGACCTGTCTGGAAGTGAAACCAGCAGTCTGCTTCCCCAGCCTCCTGGAAGCCTCTAACAGCTACACAGGCAGTGAGGGGAGAGAACAATTCAACCTAAAAATAATTTTCAGTAGCGTTCTGCAGTGCTGTTAAAAATACTGCAACCAGGAAATGTGGTGTGGTGATAACTATCAGGCCTGTAAGTCTGGTCACTGGGGCTTTTAGCTTGAACATCTCGGTATGGGTACTTTGAGCCTTGTAAAAGCTGCGTTAAGTCAAATTTCTTGGGTAGTTCTACTAGCTCTAGCCTTGCTTTTCATCCCCTCAGTAACAAAGCAACTCCCTCTCGAGAATGTTATTTACTTTCCATATTATGTGCCTACCAATTTCTGGAATTGCAAATGTCTTTGGATGCCTGGGTAAATTTAAGTTTCAAGAAAGCTGTCAAGCTGAAACAAAGGCTTGCCATAATGCAGAAGAAAATGTTTTATGGAAGAACTGAGGAGTCCCTACCTGGGCATAGAATTTGCTGTATTAAGGTGTGTTCCAAACGGATCTGCCATCTAAACAAGCAGAACAATAGTTGGAATGTAGTGAGTTCAATTTAACTATTGCTAGAAATAGGAATTATTAGCAGAGCTTGGAGCATGATATCACTAGCAGCAGTAAGACGCTTTTAGCTTGCTTCTCATAAATTCCTTGTAAAAAGCCCTTGTACCTAGTGTGTAGCAATTAATATTTCCCCATTTTTTTTTTAACAATATGTTGCTATATAAAAGAAAAAACAAAACCAACCCCGTTTGGAAAAGGTACTAATGTTGCTTTTATTACTTGTGCATATGATAAAAAATGCGGTTTGGATTTAGATAGATCTTTATTTTTTTTAAATATATTTTTTTTTTCTTACTGAAATAATATCCTTTCTGTTCCACTACTGTTTCATTCTTCACTAACTGCTGTCATTCCACATGTAACAGTTTATTGGAATACGGCTTTTTCCATTCCTCATCCCTGTGCTTGTCCTCGAAGAACTCAGATTTCAATTAATCTCAAACCTGCTCCCTGGCAGTGGGAAGCCACTCCCCCTTGGTCTGTCACTCCTTCCCTGGTAAAGACTCCCTCTCTGTCTTTGCCGTGGGCCCCTCCAGCTACTGCAGAGGCACAGTTAGGTCACCCCGATGCCTATTCTGGGGAGACAGGAGTACCTGAGTCAGTTGTCTCCTCCCCCTGCCTCCCAGCACTCCGCGGTTTTCCCTTTCCAAGTTGGAGCCGTGCTGGTTCAGGAGCGCAGGGGGCTGCAGGTCCTGGGAATAGACGGTGAGAAGCGATGACGGTTATTGTCCCTCCAAAGCCATTCCAAGAGCAGTACGGGTAATTATTGTTGCCCACCTGAGCACGGCTGCTTGGCCAATCTCTCCCGCTACGGCTCCGGGGGTCGGTTCCGCTGCGCCCGCCCCTCCCTGCGGGAGCCGCGGCGGTTCCGGGGCGGGGCCGGGATCGGGTATGGTCGGGAAGCGGAGCCGCGTGGGCGCTGAGGTGAGCGGGGAAACTGCGAGGCGGTGAGTTCAATGGCGCTGCTGCGGTATCCCACGGCCGCCGCCAAGGGTGAGGGGGATGTGCAGGGCGGGACAGACCCGGGGCCGTGCCGGGTGTCCCCCGGGACCGGGGCCGGGCCGGGCGTGCCCCGGGCCGAGGCCGGGGCCGGGGCCGGGTCGACGCCGGGCCGGGCCGGGCCGGGCACGTTGCGGGAGTGTCCCCGGTGCTGGTGCGGGTGGTACACAGGGGCACAGCCCAGCCCGGCCTCTCCGGGCCCCGTCCAGAACCGTACCCCGGGTCACGCTGTGGCTTTGCAGGGCTGGAGAGCTTCGTGTCCCTCGCCCTGGCGCTGCCGTCGCCCCGCGTGTACGATGCCCTGGAGGGATAATTTCCGTGGAATGTGCTGAGATATTCAAGCTTCTCGATGGAGAAAGGAAGCCTGAAAGTGAAGTAAGTTGCATATGGGGGTTGTAATTCAGGGACTGGCGGCTGTAATCCCAACAGTCTCACGCTGGAGAAGAACCAAGGAAAGGTGGCCAAGGAGTGATCACAGCCTCCGAGGCTGCCAGAGCTCCAGGAGCGTTTGGACGATACCCTCAGGGGTGCCCAGGGTGGGATTGTTGGGGGGGTCTGTGCAGGGCCAGGTGTTGGACTGGATTTTTGTGGGTCCCTTCCAGCTCAGCAAATTCAGTGGTTTCTGTGGATAAATGCTTTGTGGTGTAAATAACTCTTAATAATTTAATATGGTTTTGGTTTTTTGGTTTTTTTTTGTTTTTTTCTTTTTTTTAAATTTATTTTTATATTTGGTGGAGTTTTTTTTGTCTGTTTGCTTTTTGGGGTTTTTTTTTTGGGTTTTTTTTGTTTGTTTTTATTGGGGGTTTTTTTTGTTGTTGTTTTTGGGTTTTTTTGTTTGTTTGTTTGTTTTTCTGTTTTTTTTTTTTGTTTTTTTGTTTTTTTTGGTTTTTTTTTTTTTTTGTTTTTTTGGGGTTTTTTTTGTTTTGTTTTGTTTTTTGTTTTTTTTTTTGGTTTTTTTGTTGTTTGATTTTTGTTTTTTTTTTCCCTGGAAGTAGCAGTGGCAGAAGCACGTACCGAGTGCCAGATGTTCTTCTCTGTTTGTAGGTGTTACTGGCTTTGGTGACACACACAACCAATAGTCCTGTATAAATCAGGCTTTTAGGGTTCTTTAAATGTTATATGGTTGGAAGGGCACTTCAAGGCCTGAATCTTCTCTCTTCTCAATCTGAACAGAAGCCAAACTTTCTTTTAGTATTTCTCCAAGAGGAGCCATATAAAATGTTGAGTAGTGAAGTTGATATCTGTGATACAAAGTCTCATATGGCTTCTTTTACTCCTTATTGGTTTTTATAGGTGGCTCAAGGTTCTGAGGAGGTGGGAAAAGCCATGGTACGAGAACTTGTGCATAGTTTCTTAATGGACCTCTGCTGCTCTCTGAAGCATGGCATAACGTTCTGTGATCCAAGTCTTGGAACTTCTGGAAAGTAAGTCACTGGGCAGCTGGGACTGTGTGTGGGTTTTTTGCTAGAAGCAAAAGAGCCCTCACTAGTTACTGTGTCTGCCCTGAAATGTGTGGTACTGATTCGCTGCTTGTCATGCAGAAAACGTGGAGGTAAATTAATTTCTTACTTCTGAGTATAAACTCACAATTATGCCAGGAGGGTGAGAGGTGTTGCCTTCAATTACCAGCTAGAGAATATGAGGGATGTGAACTCTGCAGAAAGTATGAAAATAAGGATTTTTTTATGTAAAACTTTTTTTTTCTCTTCAGCAGGGGAGGAAATGTGGTACTTCTGCACTTCCTGCTTGGTTTAAGAACTGCAGCAGAAGACCAAGTGGTTGCCGATCTCCTGGTGAATATTCTCAAAGTGTGCCCGGATTTACTGGATAGGTACTTCAAGGAGACCCGTTATTCCTTTGTCCCTAGAGTGACATCTGCTTGGATGGGCAACGTGAGATTGCTCAAGAAGGTAAGGGTATGGACGATGGTAAAAAGTCATGCTCAGAGCAGGAGGCTCTATAAACATTTAAACTAAACTGAGAAATAAGGACTTGGTGGAAGAAACAGTGGAAAACATCACGTCAGTGATGTCCAAGTCCAAATCCTTCTGTAGAATGCTCCCCAGAAGAAGCTGTCATCTCTGGGACTGTACCAAGGGAGCTTGGATTTTTGTTTCTTTTCTTTCAGATCTGTGAGGCTCAACCAGACATCTCCAAATCTTGTAAGACTTCAGAATTTATTCCTCTTCCCGGATTGCTCTCTGTGGCGATGGTAACAACAGTCCCTGCAGTGCGCAATATAATAATGCTCAGCAAAGGGTTAAATGTAAGAGCAGTCTGTAATATTTCAGTGACTTTTCTGTCCCAGTTAGTAGTTTGATTTTAGTGTGTGATCATTCAAGAGATTCCTTAAGTTGGCTAATTACTTGTGTTTTTTATTGTCGGCCCCAGCATTAAATCTGGCTTGGGGGAGCACTGGAAAATGAATGATTCCAGGTGCCTTTCACGAGCACCAGGTCTGCCACTGTCCACTAGTGGTTTAGGCTGGGAATCTGAAAACCTATGGCTTCTTTACTGCTAGCCAAGATCTAGAAAATAATGAATTCATTGACCAGTTTTAACACACCTGGAGAGTACAGAATCTGTGCAGAACATAACAGGAATCACTGAAATGTCATTAATTCACTTCCTCCTTTCAGTTGCCCAGCACAGTGGTGAAGCACAGCATCCTGTCACTCGTCTCCATGGTGCTGAGAAGAGCCCTGAGGAACACTGAGCACCGTTTGTCTGAAGCAACCTGGCCAAGGTCACAAATGTACACGCTGCCAGCAGCGCAGGAGTTTGTGCAGCTGTGCAGAGAAGCTGTCAGCGAGGTAGGAACAAAGAGACAATTGGGGGCTGACAAGGAGGCGTTTTGCAGGCAGCAGACAACTGCTCTCCTCTGTACTTTCTCCTCAAGTGGTTCTGGCCTAGGAGGCAGGAGATGGTATCCTGGGGAGGCTGTGGGTTAAATGGTGAGGTAGGAGCCCACGTTTGCTGGCATGTCTGTCTGATGGGAATGCAAGTTAAATTCTGCGGTGAGACAGATCTGTACCATTAAGTGCTCTTGTGCTGCAAATGACTTCCTAGAGCTGGAGGCAAGTTCTCATCCTGGTTCAAGTCAATGCAGCCAGCAGAGGTTACTCAGAAGTTAGACGAGAGAGCGCTTGAGTTGAAAGTATACCATGAGGAAGAACAATCAAACAAATTTTTTCACAGGAGACCTTTTCAGTAAAATGTTCTTTCCTGTACTTATGTTCTGCAGAAGTGGGAATAACAGTGCTTGATTTCAGGTCATTCCCTGATTGCACACGAGGTCAATTCCAACCTTTGTGAAGAGCAGCAAATCTTCCTGTTGGGTGTTTGGGGACGTATTTATCACAGGAGCTTTGTCCTTTTTACAAAGGAGAGCTGTTGCAATTTTAGCCTTTTTGCTTTTAGGTTTTACCGGACATGAATAATCTAGTGGCTGTCTGGCAGTCCCTTCTGAAGCAAAAGAGAGAGCCCACTGATGGCCCAGCAGAGCCGAAGGAAGGTGATGTCTCCACCGTGAAGACACGTGGTGACCGAGACAGAAGTTGCTGAGCAGCACGGTAGGCAAAGCAGGTGGAGTTACAGCTTCTTATCTCTGTGGGAATGGGTGTTGTGAAACCCTCATCCCACCGTTAACTCCATCGGGATCCAGATCTCACTTGCATATTTACTACTCATCTTTTCTTTGTTAGAATTGCCTGAGAATACAGTTGCATGCATAGGCTGCCACTGCTGCTCGGAGGTTCAGCAGTTTGACTTTTCTGCCCCAGGATGAGAATGGTTGGGGTTGGAAGGGGTCTCTATAAATCATCTTGCCTGCTGTCTCTGCCTAAACCTGGTTACCCAGGTGCGTGTTCTCACAGCTTTTGAACATCTCCAAGGACGGAGTCTCCAGAATCTCTTTGGGAACCTGTGTGGGTGCTCAATCACCCTCATAGTCAAGAAGTATTTCCTGGTGCTCAGTGTTCCCATGTTTCACTTTGTGCCAGTGCCTCTGCTCCTGCCACCAGTGCTTCTGGGGGGAGCCTGGCCTGGTCGTCTTCTCACTCTCACTTCAGGTGTTCATAGGCATTGATAGGATGCCCCTGAGCCTTCTCTTCAGTCTGAGCAGTCCCAGCTCTCCCAGCCATTCCTCACAGGGGAGATGTTCCAGTCCCTTGACCATTTTTGTGAGCCTTTGTGGGACTCTCTCCAGCGTCTCCGTGTTCTGGGGAGTCCAGACCCGAACACAGCATTCCCCATTGGGCCTCCCCAGTGCTGAGAGCAGGGGAAGAGCAGTTCCCTGACACCGGAACTCCAGGGCCTTCAGATCCATCCCTGGCAACCTGCTCTCCACTTGGGTGGCCCCCAGAATGTACTGGTGAATGGGGCTGTTCCTTCTCAGGTGCAGGGCTCTGCTGTTCCTCTTGTTGAACTCAGCCTTCATGCCCTTGACCTTTCCATGCTAGTAGTTGTTTTGCAGCCACCAACTAAAACTGTCAGGGAGACTGATATGCCTGAAAAGCAGTTTTTTGAGATACTTTTGTTTGTCCAAGTTATTTTACCAGGAGGTAATTTTTTTTTGAGCAGTTAGTCACTGTGGCTACACAAATGCTTCTATTGATGATGTAACACAGTAATGCAGTTTTGTGTGTTGGACGAGGGAGAGAGGCAAGGAGTGAAGGCTTCAATTTTCTTCTCTCAGACCCAGCGTCCCTCCTGAGGGGCTTGCTTCCACAGTCCCATTGCAGGGAACAGGAAATTTCGGGGTGGTCTGCATCCTGGCCAATGGCCTGTGGAGGTTTCCTTGTAGGCTAGAGATAAACCTGCAACCCGTTGTGCCCTTCAGAAGGCATATTCCATGGAGAGACTTCCTGGAGCAAAAGGTTTTCCAGCGTGTGTCCTTCTGTGCCTCCCTTTGGGCAGCACTGACAGTCCAAGGCTTGGAAACCAGTGGAGCTGCTAATTTCTGTAGGACTGTAGCTGTAGTTCCTCAGCGTTCTGAGGTGGTAATGCTATGTCACTTACTCCCAGTTCACCTTTTACAGCTTTATTTGCATTGTGGCCACTAAAGAATTCTTTCATTTTTCTTAATGGCAGCTGAGACTCAGACAAACGAAGTTTATCCGTGGCATTCATCCAGTTCTTCCTAACTCCCTAAGGGAGACCAAGTTAACAGGAAAAAATTAGGTGTCAAATGTTTTGGCCCACGTACTTTGCTTCCGTTCATTCGTGACTGGATAACGAGTAGCTTTTATGCCTCCTCACGTTACAACTGAAACCTGAGGTGGTTTTTCCTGGGAAGTGAACAGTCGCCTTAACTGCTCTAGGTGTTTGTACAGGTATTTGTTGTCTGGCTCTTGCCAAGAGCTCGCACCGAGAAAGTGTTATTTTGAAAGGGGAAAGGGAAAGAAAGAAGGCATTAACTGAAATAATAAACTGGCAGCAAACTGTACTGTACTTGTCTCCTGCAATTCCCCAGCTAAACCTGCCTGACATTAGCTAAAAGCAGTGTCCCCGGAGATCAGCAGCATCCTTCCCTTTTTCCCGTCATTCAGCCTGAAATTGAACAGCGGCGGGTCTGGTGCGATTCTTACAGTGAGTGTTCAGATGTTCAGGTTGTGTTCTGGATGTGTGAGCACTTCTGAGTCAAAGTAGAAATGGCAGCTCTCAGTCTAAGCACCGGGTAAGTGGATTTAGTTTGGAAAGTATTCATCCAGGAATGCTGGGAGAGGGAGCTGGAGATTCAGTGGGTGTTTTTCTCGTTCTTGTTGGGAAGATCGCAGGTCATTTTCTAGGCAAGTCTGCTGGAAATGCAGTTAGTAATTCTCATGCTGGGTAATGGGGGTGCGACACTGTGCACTCTTGCTGTGAAGGAAGAAGAAAGTAATTATGGAAACAATTTGTTTAGGTTCAGATGATGCTGAGATGCTGCTTCTGAAAGCTGCACCGCTTCAGGTCATATGTCTTTATCAGAAGGTTGTGTCCCACTTGGTAGCACGGAGCAACTCTGATTTTAGCAAGCTGCTAAGAGGTATGTGATGGGTATTTTTACTTCCTCCACTGTTTTCTCTGACTGTCCACAGCAGAGGGAATGTTTCCTTTTCTGTGGAGATAAAGAGCTGCTTTCTAAAAGTAGCCCATTTTGGTTTCTTCATTCTGTTGGCATTTATTGCTGTTTCTGTGGTGCTCTGGCCCTGTTAAATTCCATAGCTGCTCTGCCACGCCCAGCTGTCAGCACGACGTTTCCCTTCAGTCTTCTTCTCTCTCTGTCATAATCTTGGATGTGTTTGGTTTTCATGGGCTTTGAATTCAAATCTTTCCGAGGAGCACTCACCCTCGGCTCTTACTGAGGTTTCCTCTAGTCCCCTGTCAACAACCCACTGTCAGTAAGTTATTTCCAAACTCTTATTATCTGCGACCATAAAGGGTTTTTTGTACAGAATAGCTCGCAGAAAGTTCGGGGTGGGGGTGAAGAACAGCACCTCCCAGTCTGCCAGTGTCCTCTGAAAAATGTTGTGATGGAGATTTGGCCTTGGTAGAGTCCAATAGGACAGAGCCCTGGAAGGCAGAGAGGCTTTAGAGTGCTGGCTGATATCCAAGGACCACCTCCTCCGAGCTGTGAGTTCTGAAGAGGAAGAAGTCAGGGGGAAAAATGCCAGGAGGCTTCCATGGATGGATTAGGAGCTGAGGAGCAAAATCACAGCAAAAAAAAAAAAAAAAGAAGCTTTGAGGTGGTAGAAGCGAGGACAGGTCATCTGGGAGGAATACAGGGAAATTGTATGGGACGTGAACACTCGTGTTTTAGGGTTTAAAACACAACAATTTTATTTTTTCTTTGAATTTTGTAGGACATCGCTGAGACAAAGAAGATATCTGGCGAAAAATCAGTCTTCTATTTACCGATGAAAATGTTCCTTACAAGTACCCGTTCTTATCTGAAGATTTCCACCCAAAAATTAATCATTAAGGTAAGCTTTTGAATTGAAATATCAGGATATTCACTCTATCCCACTGGCCTGAAATTTCAGGATTGTACAGTTTTTTCTCGAAGCAGTTACCTTTGCTGCAGGATTGCGTGGTCCACAGTCTCCTTTCCTGTGACTCTTGTTGAAATTTGCTGTCAGATGACTGGCTATTAACGAAATATTTGACAGAAATCAATGCTGTGAACGGACTTCACTGCAGCAGTTGATGAAAGAGCAAAGAAAATGTCTGTCGTGTTTACGCACCCCCCGAGGCTGAATTAATTCTGATACTGTAATAAATCAGCGTAGTTTGTGCCTGCAAAGGTCTTGACATTGATCAAGAAGATATTACTTTGGATTTTTTATTTTTTATCAGTGTTTCTTTAATCTGTACTTCAGCACTCTAGCCTTTCATAAGTCTTATCTGGTTTCCTCTGGCCCTGCAGAGTATTCCTCTCTGTTACTGTCTGATCCCAGCTTTGATGCAAGGAGTACTTTTTGTCTTGAAAATTAACATCCCCCTCTGCATATTTAAATTAGTTATTTGACTTTTGAGAAAAACTGGTCAGCTCGAAGTCCACCAGACACCAGAGGCTGCTGTTTTTAGCACCTTATTCAAAGAGGACATCCTTTAGTTACCTAAGTAGGGGTAGAGATTTACCCCTAGGAATAAGGAATAAATGCAACCAGACTGTCCTGCCAAGAAAAAACCCAGTTACAGTGACTGAATTAGGGTTTAGTTGCCCTTGATCCTTGCAAGGGATTAAAGGCAGGTTCCCTTGGTCTCCCAGCAATGAATGTCTCAACCAAAAGCTGCTCAAAATGTGCCGTTTTTCTGATGGTTTTGGATTCTTTTGCCAGGTGGGAACATGGACCGCTTGACTTGTTCTTGTGTCCACTTTCCACTTCAGTCCTTTGCATTTTCTCTGAAGGGAATGCAGGAACAGGGAAGTTAGGGCAGTTACGTCAGCAGAAAGGCTGCTAAGAATAGATGGTAAGGACTTACTTTTCTCCACAGTGCCATGTAACTGAAGGCTCGTTTTTGGATTTCACATTCTGTTCCTGCCTGGTTTGGTGAGAGCTGCAAGTGCATTTCTGTTTCCAGACTCTGCCAAAAGTAGTCGCTTATATTATAACGAATCCTTTTTCCTTCACGTTTTCTTGCTTTAAAAGAATTACCCTGTCAGATTGATGTAAGCAGCAGTTATTTTTAGAGCTGCTGGTGTTGTACACGGAGTAACCGTAGAACAAGTGAGTTGTGATGGCTTCCTTGTATTTGATGTGTGGAGAGGAGCAAAGGCACAGATTGATCCTGTGTAATTGCTGTCGTCCAACGTAGGTGCCAGGGTCGGGAAGCTGGGCAAGGTTTCCTCTCTTGCTGGGCCTTAGGGGGAGGGAGTTGAACCACGGTGTCACTCTGATTCCTTCCTCTTCTCCCTCCTCCTTTCTTGCTCGTAGAGCTGGAGCTCGGGGTCACCGAGTTTGGGTGCTCGCAGTCAGGGCCTGAATTCAGAGAGCAGGAAAGCGGGGGGAAGTTTCTAGGCACGTCAAAGCCTGTCTCTAGGGTGTGGGACTTGTTGGTCTTCCTCACCACCCCCAGCAACTTGCACTTCTCTCTGGACCTTGCTGTGGTCACAGCCCACTGCTCATTTATGTGACTGTTCATCCGTCTGCCTGATTGCTTTAAGTACGAGTAGCCTGATTCGGGTTTAATTTAGCAATGATTTTCCTTTGTTTCATCGGTAGTTTTCTAAAACTCCCCTACGGGCTATTTTTAAGGTGCTTTTATTTTTTTTTTTTTTTTTAACTGCCTGTGATGACAGAAAGCTGTACGGCCCTCTGAAAGCAGTATAACCTGCTTTCCAGAAATTGCAGAAGTAGGATTTTTATTGTCCACTATGCAGCTGAAGTCCCCCTAGTGAGCCTCTTGAACTGAGGGGGTGAGGAGAGCGGCAGATACTACTCTTCATCAACCTGCTCTTCTTTTCGTTCCTAAAAGAAGGAAGCATGAAGGTAACTATAGAAAAAGATCTGTATCCCTCGGGGTTTTGTATTTTAGGTGTTTTGAGGTTTATTTACACACTTCCTCCTTTGTTTCCTGGACAGGTTTTACGTGACAGTGGAGCGTTTGAGTACACGTGGAAGGAACTTTCGATTTGGCTGGAGCACTTGGATAATACAAAAGAAGACCAAAAGGAAGCAGTGATTCAGTTTTTGGAAAGGGTAACGGTGTTCAAATCAGCTGGATAAAAAAATGCAAAGAATAGTGTTAGTGGAAACTAGAGGTCTTGTTGCTGTTGTTGAGAAACCTGTCAAAGACCAGCGAATGAATTCTGAGAAAAGCCTTGTTTGGGATTCTTTATACAGAGGTGGCATCCTTCTTGTCTTCAGTGGGAGGGCAGCAAAAGGATTTGTAGGAAAATGAAATCCAAAAAGATCAGCTGTTATTACAGCATTGTTGGTGTAAGGGTAGAGTGGTGTAGGTGTGGGTAGCTTTTATCTCCTCTTTAGGTGCCAGCATTATCAGAGCTCAGTAAATGGTGGTCCTTTACAAGGAAAGGTGACACTTGCTGTTTACTCTTCAGGATGTTGAATGCCCAGTGCTTTGCCTCCACTGTGGTCTCCCCAGGTACTCGGTGTGTGGTCGCAATCTAGGTGCCAAATTGTGGTGGGTTTTTGTTTTTCCATCAGTGTCCCCTGTAGAGCAGGAACTGTAGACAGAATCCTGCAGAAGTGAGATGGAAGTTGTCCTCATCAAAGCTGCCCAGCTTTCAGCACGTGGTCGTTCTCGGTACCGTGTGGTTTCCCCTGCACTTGCCAGCCAGAAGGTGCACTTACCTTTCTCCCCACCTTTGCTGACAGATCCTGCTGAAGCTGGTGACCAACCCCTGTCCCTACACTGACAAGGCAGCAGACCTGGTTCAGGCAGCCAGCGTGCTCCAGGTGGCTCTGTTTAAACAGGACTCTGATAACATCAGCATCCCCGTCTCTCACATTGATGGTATGTGGTAACCTGTCAACATCCCAACTCCATGACTTGGGGATACACTTTCTAGCCCTAATCAGCAAACTGGGGATGGATAACTCTAGCAATCCTGTTAAGTAAGGGCCCTCCAGGATTCAGCTCTCCACGTGTACTTGGTATCAGAAGTCGAAGTGGAATTGCCAAGTTGCCGCTTTAGCTCTGAAAGTAATTTCTGACGTGGTTGTGCCACTTGAACGGTATTTGAAATCTCCCTTCATGCTCTTGCAGCAGCGTTTTTGAACTAAAATGGAAATCTAGCCCTTCTGCCTGGGACTGTTGACAGAGTCATGGAATCCCAGAGTGGTTTGGCTGGCAAGGCTCCTTAAAGCTCATCCGGTTCCAGCCCTGCCATGAACAGGGACACCTTTCAGTAGCCCGGGCTGCTCCAAGCCCCAGTGTCCAGCCTGGCTTTGGACACAGCCAGGGATCCAGGAGCAGCCACAGCTGCTCCGTGTTGGACAGCAGCATTGAAAGGCAGAGTGGAGGTTCACCTATAATTTAGGGGTTGCACTTAACATTGTGTGACAAATGTGGCTTTCATCCTTTTTTTTTTTTTTTTTTTAATTAAAAAGATGCCTTGTATTCCTGGAGTGTTGCATTCTACCTCTGTTGTTTTTCCTGTTAGTCTGGATTCTTGCTTTGATGTTTTTCTTCACTTATTAGATGTCCTGAATATGGTGGATGTCCTGATCGAGGACAGAGATGGCTTTGATGAAGAAGGTGGGTTCTCTTTAAATGAAGACGTGATCATTTCCCTTCAGTGCTGTTGTCCCTGCTGCATTAGAAGCCAGGAATAAACAAGTCCCCGTGGGCCTGGATGCTGATCCCTCTTGCTGGTCCATGACAGCATGTGACAGGTGAGATTTCCAAGTGTCCGATTTAGCAGGAAACTGGTTTGTTCCTTCTTGTGAGGAGGCTCCTTGGCTTTGCATGGGCAAAGCCACTCCCCGTTTTCCATCTAGGAACAGAGCTGGGGAGCTGTTTTAAAACAGAGTCCCAGAGGTAAACAGCTTGGCTCGGTATTTCTGTGTGGGAATAGAAGAATATCTGTGTCTTCTGATTTTTCTCTAGTCTTTCTTCCACAGGTGTTTTTGTATTCCTGACTTCGGTTTACATCGGGGACACGTGGCTTGGAGCTCAGGAGCCGCATCTGTTCCTTGCCCACGGCAGATTGGTGTGCACTAGTGCAGGTGATGAATGACAGGATGGCTTGGGAACTCGGAAACAAGGAGAAGCAAGTCTTCTGTCTCTTTGCAAAAAGATTTGGCTACAACAGGGCATTAATTCATGGAGCTAAGACTTAGTCTTTAACGTTCTGTGCTCTGCCATCATCACTGCGAGCCCTGAAAGCCTCCTGAGCTGTTCTCATACAGACCTCTCTTGTTTGGTCACAAAAAAAAATCTTAGTTTAGTTTAGTCCAAGAAATGTTACTACTCTGTGCAAGCTCGTGGGGAAGCTATTATTCGGCATCTCTCAGTGGGACATTGAAAGTCCAACTTCCCATTTCTTGAACAGTCTGAGAGGCAGTATTACTTTCTGTCATTTTTATCACAGGCATTTTAAACTTTTTGAGGAACCGGCAGGACTGTTTGTGCGGAGGCGTGGGGTTCAGAGCCATCCTCTGTCCAAAGTAGGATGGGAAAAAAAGGCTGGAAGGCTTCCTACAAGGGGCTGTAAGTGCAAATGACGAGGAGCCCGGGGTTTAGTCATGCTGATTTACTATTTCTTAAAAGACTCTGATTGATTTCATGGTGCCAGAACCAGTATGAATAGAAGACTGAAGTCGGGAATCACGATGGTCTCCTTGGGTTTAAAAAGCTTTAATGGTGTTTCTAAACATTTGTATGAGACCTGGTTTGTTTTTCTTACCCTTTTATTCAATCGAAAAAAAAAAAAAAAAAAAGCCTTGATCCATCACTGCTGCTGTGATGTGTGACAAATGCCTGTCCTCCCTCCACGTGGAACAGGTGAGAGGTGGAACTGAAGCCCAAAGGGTTTTCTGCCCACTGATAATACGTGAGTCGTATTGGGAATTCTCTGCACAATGGCAACAGTTCTTGAATGTGGCCATGAGGGGAGTGGAGCATGGCAGCCTGGGTCTGAGAAGGTGCAGTGCCAGAAGGGGAAGCTTTGAAATGTAAATCAGGATTGATTCAGGTGAGTCTCGACCGTGTGCTGTGCCCAGGTCCCTGGAAGAAATACTGTGCAGGGAAAAGCCAGAACTGCCTGTGCTATGGGCTGAATTATTTTTTTTTTGGGGGGGAGGGGGGTGGGTGAAATAAAAATGAGGTGCAAATGA
This sequence comes from Acridotheres tristis, assembly GCA_037013685.1. Classification (NCBI taxonomy): domain Eukaryota; kingdom Metazoa; phylum Chordata; class Aves; order Passeriformes; family Sturnidae; genus Acridotheres; species Acridotheres tristis. The sequence goes on along the minus strand of CM072886.1, from coordinate 11,601 downwards.
GGGAATTGGTTGTGTGTGTTTTTATTCTTGTCCTAAAGGAGCGCTGCCCGGTGCTCCTCCCTTCCTGTGCCCCTCTCCTGGTGAGCCTCTGTCCTGCCGGCCGTGCCTCTCTGTCTCCGTGCCTGTGCTGCTCCTTGCCCGTCTCTGCCCGCCCCGCACGGGCTGTGCTCGCTTCCTCTCTGGCTCCCGGGTTCCCTCTTTGCCTCTGTAGCCCTCGGTCCTTGCTGTGTGTTGGGCACTCTCTGTCTTTTCTCCGTCCTTCTCTGTGCCTCTGTGGTGCTCCCTGTGCCGTTGTTTCCCATGGGATCCATCCTTGTGTCCCGTTCACTGTCCCTGTTCATTTTTAATCCCTCCCTCTTGTGCTGCCCATCCAGCATCCCGGGGGTTTCTTTTCGTATTTTGGTTATTTTTCGTTTTCATTTTTCTTCTTCTTTTTTTTTTTTTTTTTGGGGTTCCATTTCATCGTGCACCTTGCTGTTAATTTTCTTCCCGTGTCCTCTGTGCTGCCCCTCCTCCTTTCTGCCCCTTGTCCCCTGTGTCTGCAGGGCTGAGGAGGAACTTCAACCCCTGTGGGGGCTGCCCCCCCTTTTCTGGTGTCAGCAGAGTCACTTTCTGTGGGGTGTACACATGGGAGGGGTTCCAGTCAAGTGCCCTGCTGCTGTCCAGGGCAGTTGGAGTCGTTCTGTGCCTTCTTTGGGGTGAGGAAAAAAGGCTGGGGGGGGGCTCCGACGTGGTTTGGGGCACCCCGAGGTCCCTGGGAGAGGGAGCCGGGCTGCGCTGGAGGAGCAGGTGAGTGGGGCATGGGGGGGGGTCATGCTGGGTGCCAGAACATTCACAGGGAGGGGTGGGCGTAGAATGCATGAAAACTGGAACCATAAAAAATGCCTAAATATAGTCTAAAAGGAATGTTTTATTGGTTTGTGTTTGGATTGAGGTAGGGTTTTTTTATAGATACTGTAAATATAAAAGATAAAGAATAAAAATATATAGGCAAATGTAAGTAACCAGTATATAAATATATTACATTCTATTTTATTATGAAAATAGAAATACATAAATATTTCTACTTTAAAAGGAATGTTTTATGGGTTTTTATTTGGTTAGAGGAGGTTTTTTTATAAATAATATGGGCAAAAATATACAAATATACAAAAATATATACTGACATAAAATTATTATAAATACATATATGCATATATAAATATATGTAAGTATAAACATATAAAAATAAATATAAAATACACGTATGTAGTATGTAATATAAATAATATATCGATTTTAATATGTTATATTAAATAGCATGTTATAATAGAATGTAAATAGCATGTAGTATATTAATATACTAGTAAAAAACACATGAAATAGTACATAAATATATAATACCCAATATAGACATATAAATCTACAGATATAAATATGAAAACTAAATAGAAAAATATATTCAAATATAATTTAAAATAAAGGAGTTTTTTATTTCTATTTGGTTAGAGGTAGAGCTTTTAAATAAATAATATTAAAAAATATAAACATACAAATATATATGGATATACATAAAATAGAAATAATATTAGTAATATAAATATATATATAATGAATAATAAAATAATATTGTATATATGATAAATAGAATAGCAAATTGAATATACGAAATATGTATAGATTATGAATATAAATTAAATATTAAAAAATATATGATTTTTATATCTAAAGGGTTTTTTTTTTTTTTTCATTTGGTTAGAAGCAGGGCATTTTTAGTTTGGGTCGGGGTTTTTTTGGGGGACATTCATTTAGAGGATTTTATGACGGGTGCGGACTCTCGTGCTTGGAACTCTCTCCGTTCTCTGTCTGTCCCTGACAGGGCGGCAGTGCCGGGCTGAGTTGTGGGGCGCTGCTGCCACCGTGTGGACAGAGGCGGGTACTGCGCCGTGCCCCTCTCAGGATGGCGGAAGAGCCCGCGGGCCGGGACCCAGCCCTGCGGCAACGCTCAAGATGGCGGCCTCTCTAGGACCCCGGGGCATAGGCGTCTACTTGAAACGCCTGCCCGCGCCCGCCGGCGCCCTCACGCCCGCGGCGCCGCCGACCGCGCGGCCCTTGTCCGCACGCTCTGTAACGTCGGGGAAAATTGTCGGCGAGCGGATCGGCGTCGGCGATTGAATCAGGCGGTCAGGTGTCCACACCGGGGGTCCTGATTTTTTCCCGCCCTTTCTGCCGCCATCTTTGGTAGGTCAGGCGGGGGTGGTGCCCGAGCCGCCATCTTGTGAGTCCGGACACTCTCAAGATGGCCGCCGGTCTAGGACCCCCGGGCAAAACTGCTGGGGCGCCGGCTCGTGGGTCGGCTGCAGTACCGCGCTGTGTCCACCAGGTGGCAGCACTGCCGCCCTCCCCACGCTCGCCACCTCGTCCTGCCCGGCCGGGGCGTCCCTGGGCACCCCGACCTCGCCTTCGCCCCTCCCCTCTATTTACAGGCACCGCCCCGCTCGCCGCTCGCTCCGGGCAGCGGCGGGGACGCGTCTGCCTTCCAGATCCCCCGTCAGGAGAACAGCATTGCTCTTCTGCTGGATTGAGAAATCCACGTGCAATTACTCGGAGACATTGAGGGGATGGTGGGCTGAGTCTCAGGCTGGCTTTTAGCAGCGGGAATCGGGTGAGTGGGAGCCATCCCCCAGGACTGGTGACATCCATCTCTTCCGGGTTTGGGTATCCCCGCCCCAAAAATTGATCTCACTTGAAGGGGCTTGGGGAAGTAGCGGGATGTGCTGGGGGGCTGTGCTGGAACCCCCAAGCTTTGGTCAGGAATGCTGGACGGGTGCCAGTGCCCCAGTGGACGCGGGCAGGACCCGGTGCCGGGAGCAGCCCCGCTTCGCTCCGGGGAAGAGGGGCCGGGCCGCGAGCGATGGTCCCGCCCACAGCCCGGGCGGGGCGGGGCCCCGGGGCGGGCTCGGGGCGGAGCCGGGGCTCGGTGAGGCGGGGCCCGGAGGGAGCAGGGCCGCTGATCCAGGGGCGGGCCCGGAGGCGGGGCTCCGGGAGAGCCCGATGCCTATTCTGGGGAGACAGGAGTACCTGAGTCAGTTCTGTCCTCCCCCTGCCTCCCAGCACTCCGCGGTTTTCCCTTTCCAAGTTGGAGCCGTGCTGGTTCAGGAGCGCAGGGGGCTGCAGGTCCTGGGAATAGACGGTGAGAAGCGATGACGGTTATTGTCCCTCCAAAGCCATTCCAAGAGCAGTACGGGTAATTATTGTTGCCCACCTGAGCACGGCTGCTTGGCCAATCTCTCCCGCTACGGCTCCGGGGGTCGGTTCCGCTGCGCCCGCCCCTCCCTGCGGGAGCCGCGGCGGTTCCGGGGCGGGGCCGGGGTCGGGTATGGCCGGCAAGCGGAGCCGCGTGGGCGCTGAGGTGAGCGGGGACCCTGCGGGACGGAGAGTTCAATGGCGCTGCTGCGGCATCGCACGGCCGCCGCCAAGGGTGAGGGGGATGTGCAGGGCGGGACAGACCCGGGGCCGTGCCGGGTGTCCCCCGGGACCGGGGCCGGGGCCGGGCCGGGCGTGCCCCGGGCCGAGGCCGGGGCCGGGGCCGGGTCGACGCGGGGCCGGGCCGGGCCGGGCACGTTGCGGGAGTGTCCCCGGTGCTGGTGCGGGTGGTACACATGGGCACAGCCCAGCCCGGCCGCTCCGGGCCCCGTCCAGAACCGTACCCCGGGTCACGCTGTGGCTTTGCAGGGCTGGAGAGCTTCGTGTCCCTCGCCCTGGCGCTGCCGTCGCCCCGCGTGTACGATGCCCTGGAGGGATAATTTCCGTGGAATGTGCTGAGATATTCAAGCTTCTCGATGGAGAAAGGAAGCCTGAAAGTGAAGTAAGTTGCATATGGGGGTTGTAATTCAGGGACTGGCGGCTGCAATCCCAACAGTCTCACGCTGTAGAAGAACCAAGGAAAAGTCGCCAAGGAGTGATCACAGCCCCTGAGGCTGCCAGAGCTCCAGGAGCGTTTGGACAATACCCTCAGGGGTGCCCAGGGTGGGATTGTTGGGGGGGGTCTGTGCAGGGCCAGGTGTTGGACTGGATCTTTGTGGTTCCCTTTCAGCTCAGTAAATTCAATGGTTCTGTAAATAAATGCTTTGTGGTGTAAATAACTCTTAATAATTTAATATGGTTTTGGTTTTCGTTTGTTTGTTTGTTTTTTCCTGGAAGTAGCAGTGGCAGAAGCACCTGCCAAGTGCCAGATGCTCTTTTCTGTTGGTGGGTGTTACTGGCTTTAGTGACACACACAACCAATAGTCCTGTGTAAATCAGGCTGTTAGGGTTCTTTAAATGTTATCAAAATACCTTTTAGGAAATAAGGAGATCAATAGAAGCAGTTAAAAAAGCAAAACAAAAGTAAGCTAGTGAAAGTAAATGTTTTTAGATATCTCTCTTATACATCAGTGTTCCTAGGAAGCTGTTGGTAAAGTTGACCTCATTTTTCTTCTTTCAGCTTGGCATAATTAGTCCTCATCAGAATATGATGAATGAAGAAAGAGTTCAACAGCTTTTCACTGTGAATGCTGGTGCAGCATTGCCAGCTGCTTGCAATGTAGTATGGCATTGCATGTCTTTTTAACCATCACTTGCTGTTCTTTGCCTTTCAGTATCGTTTTTGTCTGTGTCATGTTCAGTGACAGCCTTTGCTCAATATCCTGTTGCTGACAGGGGCTGATGTTTGTAATGGGCACAGCCCCGGTGCTGTACGGTTTCTGGATTCTTCTGGAAGGAATTAATTATGAGACTGGAACAGCCCCAATGTTTTTTTCCAGCATATTTCATTTTTTGTCATCTACTTGGGAGCAACCATCACTTGAAGCATTGGCTTCTTGAAACTACATGTTCTCAGCAGTGATCTTTTCCAAGAGGAATCATTAATTTGGGAGAGAATCTAGAAGTTATTGTCACTTTCATATGTGGAAGCTTTCCTCTTGGAGGGGGGTTATTCTTTTTATTAATGGCCGTTGTTACTGTTTGCTCAGGTAATAATTTCAAGTTAGATATTAACTTACTTTTCTGTCCTGCAGATGCTGTTAATCTTTCAAACTCTGGAAGCCATTTTACTGAGGACAGCCAGCGACCTCTCACATTTTTCTGTTGTGGGAATGAACATTGTCAAAAAGTTGATTAATTCCTATGTGAAGCTGATCTATGCTGCTTTGTATTCTGAAAATTGCATGTAAGTCTTCTTGGTGCTCTGGTGGAGAATCTCTGCCAATTGGTCTGGAGGGACTGGACTGGACATTGCAAAATTCATCTTATTGCTAATAATCTCCTGTTATTTAATAATTTTATAATTTTGTAATTTAATAATTTATAATTTTAATAATCCTTTTCCACTTGCCTGTGGCAGTCTTTGGAAAGTGGAAGCTCTGATACATCAGACAATCCAGTGCTGTAGGATACTTTCCTGAAGCTGTGGTTTTCATCAGTTGGGCCTGTCCTAGTGAGAGCTAGCATGGGTGGTACCTTGAGTGCTGTTATTTTAATGCTACTTGATTTTGGGGTGAAATGCACTGTGTGGAACAGGGCTGGGCAGTCTTCCTGTGATGGTGACAAGAGCTGCTCTTGAGTGCTTTATTTCCCTGTATTTTTTGGAGTCAGATTTCCATGTTTGTAATGCATTTTTCTCTTTCAGACTGGCCTTTCTTCTGTAATTTTTCCAGTCACTCATATCTGAGGTCATTTTAGGCTGTTAGATAACTGTGTTACCTAGTCCAGACCCAACAAGTTTCTCGTGCTCCTGTGGATAGGTGAAAGAAGTTGCAAATGCCAGAGACATTTCAGTACAAACCTGGGAGGAAGAGGAAAGCAAACAGAGTGAAATTGGCTTGTCCAAGGCAAATTGTTCATCTTTCAGTCTTTGAGCAGAATTGGAAAAGCTTTCTCTGCTTTTCCACAACTGTGCTTCCTGCACTGTGCAGTTGATCCTATTGCAGCAAGCATTCTAACTGGACAGAGAATCTCAAATAGGTACACTGGAAATAAGTTTTGAAACTCTGCAAGACCTGCACTTCTGATTAAGTGTTTAAAGATTGCAGGTTCTGGATAAATCCTTCTAGAACCTGCACAGAAGAGGCTGCAGATTTCTCCTGGGAGATGCTCTGTATTTTCTGTGCAGCCTCTTTGATGTGCAGAAGGGTTTTCTTCACTGTATGTCGAGATGGGATCTCTGCTTGAGTCACGTGGCTTTTTACAGATTGTCCATGACAGAAGCAGGATGGACAGATTACAAATCTCTTCATGGCAGTGGCTGTTCAGATGCTGGACGTCCTGTGCACGGTGGCCCTGACACATTCCCATTGAAATAAATGGCAAACCTCTATGAATTTAGGCGTTCAGAGAGTAACTAGGGGTTGTCTAGTCCAACCCTACTGCCATGGTTCTTGTTAATTTTGGCACTTTCTGCCTTTTAAACCGCTTTTATAAAGGGAATATCCAGCCTCACATTTCAGCTCAGTTTTGGGGAACAAGGTAAAAAGGCATTTCCTTCTCCCTTCTTCCCTCACCCCTCTTTTCCAGCTGCTGTTACTACTGCCTAAAATAATTACTTGGATCGTTTAACTTCCCTTCTGTTTTCTCTTTAAGTTTTAATCTCTTGGTTTGGTGGTTTGTATAAGCATCCTCCTGGAAATAACCTGCAGGTTTCCCTCTGCTTTGTCTTTTTAGGATGAGCCGAGGGTGCCTTACACTGTTGTCAGCGATGGTGGCTCAGGGCCCGGATTCAGCAAGGGATGTGTATAGTCATTTTGATTTCAATAACAAATACCTGCCTGGATTGTTGAAGAAAGGATTTAAGAAGGTAAGTTAAGGTGCTGCGTGCCGTGAGATGCTATGCCATGGCTCCACCAGCTGTTTTAGCTAACTGTTTAGAATAGAGTTGTTGCCAGTGTTTGCTGTATTTGCATCTGCAAGAAGTTAACTCTCCCTTCCTGTCCTTTGTCAGGCTGAAGTCCTTGGTTGTGCCTAACTGGACACAGGAAAATGCCTCCTGTGTTTCCAGCAAGCTGTGGAGAAATAGAGATGTACAGTTCCAGTGAACTGCTCTTCTAGTGTCTGAAACAGAGAGAAAGTGATAGGAAACTGTTTGCTACAAATATTCAGGATTGACCCAAACCAGTGCTTTAGAACAAGAATATTTATGTATTATTCCAAATGCAAGTGTGTGATAAATCCAGTATTGTTTGCAATGTTGACACTGCAGTGTTTCTGGATTTTATAGATGACTTGCAAATTGAGTGTGTACGTTTGTTTTGGAGTTGTGCCATCTGAGATAAAGATTCAGACTTTTTCTTTAAAGAGCAATCAAGTGGAAGGCAAAAAACCAAACACATCTCTTTTTTGCTGCAACTACCCATTAGAGTTCCTGAATTGTCAGATTCCAGAGGTTTTGACCTCACTGCAGGAGTTGTCTGCAGGAGTACCTCCACCCTTGGTTTTAAAAGCCTGGGTGTAGTCTTTTGAGCACAGGCTGCTTAAATACGTGAGTAAGGTACAAAGAAACAAGCATCCAAAAGGTCTTACTCTCGTACAGCTTTCAGTGAAGTTATGTCACAATTGGCTCTCAGAGGTGGAATTTTAACACAAAAATACCAGGCCCAAAGCTTACACCAAAACCCTGTTAGTTTCTCTTTGTTTCTTCTTTCAACCCTTTCGTGAGTCCCTGCCACCTTATCTTTTGCCTATTCGGAATCTCCTTTCAGGCTTCTTGACATGCAGCTTAATTTTGCACAGCAGGTTTAAAAAAAATTGCAAATCACGGCGAGACTCTGTCAGGGAACGTAGTGATAGGACGAGGGGTGACTTTTTATTTGAGAGAGGATATATTTACATTAGATACTGGGAGGAGATCCTTGGCCACGAGGGTGATGAGGCACTGTCCAGAACAGGGTGCCCAGAGCAGCTGTCGCTGCCCCATCCCGGGGAGTGCCCAAGGTTGGGCAGGGCTTGGAGCAGCCTGGGTGAGTGGAAGGTGTCTCTGGCCGTGGCAGGGGGTGGAATGAGGTTGTCCTTAAGATCCATTCCAGCTAAAACCATTCTGCGAGTGACTGTTCGTGTGCTATGGTGCTGTTACAGGTCAGGCTTTTGCTGCTTCCACTGTGCCTGAGTTGGTAGTTTTACACTCGCCTCCTTTTATGGCAGTTTTGTGAACTGACCAAGCAGTGCACAGGTGAGGAAGTTCAGTGATGCAGGGTTTGGCATGAGACTGCTCTTACTGTTAATGGTTCCTTTTTCTTGAAATCTGTGGCCTGGTCCCATATATTGACAATTGAAAAGCACGTCAACTAGTACCTTTTCCTTTTGATGTAGAAGCGATCTGCTTAATGCAAGAAGTTTATTAGCTGAACACACGGTATGTATTGTATGTCTATGGCCACATGCAACGTGTTTATAGGAGTTGTTTCACTTATGGCACTTCTAGGGGTAATCAGCAGTTGCAGCATCAGTTCTGCGATTGGGTACAATCTGTGTACTAACAACATTTTTTTGTTTTGTTTTTACCTTTTTGTTTCCAGGGAAGAACAGATGTCCGCATGGCCTGTATTCAGTTTGCCCTCTCCTTTCTCGTTGCTGGTGACAATGCACTCTTGGCACAGGTACTGGAATTGAAAGGTACTTCATAATTGCTTGTTGAGTTTTTGTTTTTAAGGCACAGACATTTAAAGGTGGTGATAAATATGACCTAATTAAAAATGTGAATCATGTAGAGAGCACTAGTAGTGCTAGTAGTTCATCTTATTACCTGCAAAGCTTTGAACTTCTTTGGTAGTGTAGTAAATAAGCCTCTTATTTTTGAGAACGATATGCTATCTGCTAAAACTTTGCAAAAACAAACAGAAAGTCTTGGGTGACAGAGATTAAAAAAAGTAAATCTAATATAAAACTTTGAGGTCACAGAGTCAATGAACATAAAAAAAAAAATATCGGCCTCCAGCCTTGCTCATAAGACACTAACAGTGGATATGCTGTGTTAATTTTCTTTTGAAAAGGCTGTACTTCAGTTGCCTTTCTGCCCTGTGAATGGTGACCCTTGGTAAAGTTATGAGAGAATTCAGAAGGGATCTAGAAATGCTGTTTAAGAAAGTCCTTAAGCCATTAACTAGCAGCAGGTAATTTCTCCTTTGGAGGGGAACTGAGAACTGGCTGTAATTATTTCCTTCTCTTGCTCCTGCTACCCCAGGGCTGCTGATTTCCTTTAGGTGCTGGCAGTTGTTTACTTCTTTCAGGCTGGGGATTGCACACCTCAGCCCAGTCAGTGCAGCTGGCTTTCATTGCCCTGTAAGAGCCCCAGGTTCTTCCAGGTGAGCCAAAAGATGATGCATGTGTTTGGAGATGGAATCTCCAAGCATTTGAGAATCACTCAGTGAAACAAATACAAGTGCTTCAATGGGACAAATGTGAATTTACTTGAATTTTAGTATGGCATTTCAGGGCCCAAAGTGCATTTAAAGGTGACAGATGCTGTAGCAGTGTTAATCAGCAGAAATTAGCCAGTCAAGATCAGAGTAGGCTTGGCAGCATCACTTGCTCATCTCCTTAGTCATGGGCACATCATCCTTCTGAACTCTGCTGCCTTTTGGTTCATCCTGGAATATAACAGCAAGATAAATCATGTGACGTGGAAGAGGAATGGGTATGACTTCCCCGAAGCATTTTTGTATGCAAAGAGCTTTCACATTTTTACTTAAATTTGAAATGTCCTCTTAGATTTCATTCCAGATATTCTTCGCTCTGAAATAAAGGAAGACAGAGTTTCTACTGTCAATCTTCTACTTTCCACGCTGAGAACCAAGGTATGATACGCCCTTGAAACTGTGTTGTCTCGTGTTTTCTGTTTTCCTCACTGCTGCAAACAGTTGTGCAGTGATTTCTCACACAGTGTTCAGTTCTTCGGGCTGCTGGCAGCGTGCTGCTGCAGCGTCTGTGAGTGATAATGTGTGTTGGAGGTTTGGTAGCTTGGCTGCATTACTGCCTCAGGATTGAAAGCAGGGAGGCAGGAATTGCTGCAAGCTGTGAGAGTTGGCTGCCTTTCCTGTGCTCTGTCACCTTCTGAGCCCTGCCTCTTCCCTGGGATGCACTTGTTACTTGTAGAGCAGCTGCACCTGAGATGTCTTTTATTTCTTTAAAAATGTTTTTCACTCTAGTATCTATCATTTTTTGATATCTGTTCTGAACTACTGTAGCTATGTTGCATAAGCTGTTGGATGAACGGTTGAGAGAGTGAAGAAAAAGCAGTTTCAAATTTAGAGCGTAGCCATAAGAGCCTGCCTCAGACTCGGGCTTTTCACTACTGACCCATTAAAGCCAAAAATGTTCTTCCATTTGCTGTTGTGGTGACACAAAGAAGGAGAATAAAGAAGCTACCATTTACGCGTAAAAGAAACCTCCTTGAAACTTACCCACACAGGAAAAGCTTCATTTGAAAAGTATCATACATCATGAGCTGTTAGGTTGTTGGTGGACCCCAGCACACTGTATGACTCTTTCAGCTTAGCAAGAAAAATGAGAATCAAAACAATGCCAGCAGTAAAACATGGCAGAAGAACTTCCTGAGAAACTTCCTCCGCTGTGTATTCCCTTTCATTCGAACTTCATTGGTAGCAGGCCTTACCCTGTCTACGGCCAGGTTCCCATGGTTCCAGTCTGTGGCCGTGATGCTCTGAACATGATGCGTGCTCTTCAGGTGGACGTGAACATCTGTCCTGTCCAGCATGTGCAGGGTTTGCAGAGATTGGTGTAGGGCCAAGGTGGAGCGGGAGCAGGTGAGAGGAGTGTTGACAGGACAGGCAGAACCTTTCTTGTGCCCTGGTGAGGAGACCCAGCTCTGTTTGTACTAGAAGAATGAAGTGTGTTTCTCTCTTGCCATGATTCTGCCATAACTTGGAATGAATAGAAGGATTTGCTTTTTTCTCCTTTTCAGGTGGTTCATAACAAAAATATCAGCAAAACGCAGAAGGTGCGCTTTTTCACTGCAGAAGTGTTGCTTCACATCGCTTCACTGTACCGTTGGAATGGGATTACTGATGTCAGCCCTGAGGATTTAAAGGTCTGGTCATTTCTTCCTTGGCTTAGTCCTTCTTGTGGTGCCTTTTTTTCCCCCTCCTCTTGCAGTCCACAGCTTTCGAAACAGCTCCCAGTTGCTCTGAGCTTGATGAGCTCAGAAACAGGAATCTACTGAACCTATTTAAAATGAACCCCCAGATTTCTACTGCTTCTCACTGGGTTTTGGCTACAGACTTTTCCCCTTTGTGTCTACCCTCTTGTATTCCTCTACCAGATGCTTACGACCCTGCCCCTCCCATCCTGATATACTGTAAACACACTTTGGAGGAGATCTGTTTCTAGCAGCGTCTGCTTAGAGCTGTGCAAATCTCCGACCCCGTTCTTAAGCATGTGTTTCAGTTCTGAATAATTTTAAGTTCTTACAGTTCCTTGCAGTCCCTCTAAGTCATGAGATTCACGATTTCCCAGCCACAGCTGTCCGGAGTCTTCTCAGCCATAGGCGTCTTGAGTTGTTCCAGTTAGAAGGTTAATGGAACCGTAGAATCACAGAATGGTTTGGGTTGGAAGGGACCTTCAAGCCCTGAA
>CM072885.1:72463096-72486765 GCA_037013685.1 Acridotheres tristis | reverse complement strand
AATACACAGCGGAGGAAGTTTCTCAGGAAGTTCTTCTGCCATGTTTTACTGCTGGCATTGTTTTGATTCTCATTTTTCTTGCTAAGCTGAAAGAGTCATACAGTGTGCTGGGGTCCACCAACAACCTAACAGCTCATGATGTATGATACTTTTCAAATGAAGCTTTTCCTGTGTGGGTAAGTTTCAAGGAGGTTTCTTTTACGTGTAAATGGTAGCTTCTTTATTCTCCTTCTTTGTGTCACCACAACAGCAAATGGAATAACATTTTTGGCTTTAATGGGTCAGTAGTGAAAAGCCCGAGTCTGAGGCAGGCTCTTATGGCTACGCTCTAAATTTGAAACTGCTTTTTCTTCACTCTCTCAACCGTTCATCCAACAGCTTATGCAACATAGCTACAGTAGTTCAGAACAGATATCAAAAAATGATAGATACTAGAGTGAAAAACATTTTTAAAGAAATAAAAGACATCTCAGGTGCAGCTGCTCTACAAGTAACAAGTGCATCCCAGGGAAGAGGCAGCCAACTCTCACAGCTTGCAGCAATTCCTGCCTCCCTGCTTTCAATCCCGAGGCAGTAATGCAGCCAAGCTACCAAACCTCCAACACACATTATCACTCACAGACGCTGCAGCAGCACGCTGCCAGCAGCCCGAAGAACTGAACACTGTGTGAGAAATCACTGCACAACTGTTTGCAGCAGTGAGGAAAACAGAAAACACGAGACAACACAGTTTCAAGGGCGTATCATACCTTGGTTCTCAGCGTGGAAAGTAGAAGATTGACAGTAGAAACTCTGTCTTCCTTTATTTCAGAGCGAAGAATATCTGGAATGAAACCTAAGAGGACATTTCAAATTTAAGTAAAAATGTGAAAGCTCTTTGCATACAAAAATGCTTCGGGGAAGTCATACCCATTCCTCTTCCACGTCACATGATTTATCTTGCTGTTATATTCCAGGATGAACCAAAAGGCAGCAGAGTTCAGAAGGATGATGTGCCCATGACTAAGGAGATGAGCAAGTGATGCTGCCAAGCCTACTCTGATCTTGACTGGCTAATTTCTGCTGATTAACACTGCTACAGCATCTGTCACCTTTAAATGCACTTTGGGCCCTGAAATGCCATACTAAAATTCAAGTAAATTCACATTTGTCCCATTGAAGCACTTGTATTTGTTTCACTGAGTGATTCTCAAATGCTTGGAGATTCCATCTCCAAACACATGCATCATCTTTTGGCTCACCTGGAAGAACCTGGAGCTCTTACAGGGGAATGAAAGCCAGCTGCACTGACTGGGCTGAGGTGTGCAATCCCCAGCCTGAAAGAAGTAAACAACTGCCAGCACCTAAAGGAAATCAGCAGCCCTGGGGTAGCAGGAGCAAGAGAAGGAAATAATTAAAGCCAGTTCTCAGTTCCCCTCCAAAGGAGAAATTACCTGCTGCTAGTTAATGGCTTAAGGACTTTCTTAAACAGCATTTCTAGATCCCTTCTGAATTCTCTCATAACTTTACCAAGGGTCACCATTCACAGGGCAGAAAGGCAACTCAAGTACAGCCTTTTCAAAAGAAAATTAACACAGCATATCCACTGTTAGTGTCTTATGAGCAAGGCTGGAGGCCGATATTTTTTTTTTTTACGTTCATTGACTCTGTGACCTCAAAGTTTTATATTAGATTTACTTTTTTTAATCTCCGTCACCCAAGACTTTCTGTTTGTTTTTGCAAAGTTTTAGCAGATGGCATATCGTTCTCAAAAATAAGAGGCTTATTTACTACACTACCAAAGAAGTTCAAAGCTTTGCAGGTAATAAGATGAACTACTAGCACTACTAGTGCTCTCTACACGATTCACATTTTTAATTAGGTCATATTTATCACCACCTTTAAATGTCTGTGCCTTAAAAACAAAAACTCAACAAGCAATTATGAAGTACCTTTCAATTCCAGTACCTGTGCCAAGAGTGCATTGTCACCAGCAACGAGAAAGGAGAGGGCAAACTGAATACAGGCCATGCGGACATCTGTTCTTCCCTGGAAACAAAAAGGTAAAAACAAAACAAAAAAATGTTGTTAGCACACAGATTGTACCCAATCGCAGAATTGATGCTGCAACTGCTGATTACCCCTAGAAGTGCCATAAGTGAAACAACTCCTATAAACACGTTGCATGTGGCCATAGACATACAATACATACCGTGTGTTCAGCTAATAAACTTCTTGCATTAAGCAGATCGCTTCTACATCAAAAGGAAAAGGTACTAGTTGACGTGCTTTTCAATTGTCAATATATGGGACCAGGCCACAGATTTCAAGAAAAAGGAACCATTAACAGTAAGAGCAGTCTCATGCCAAACCCTGCATCACTGAACTTCCTCACCTGTGCACTGCTTGGTCAGTTCACAAAACTGCCATAAAAGGAGGCGAGTGTAAAACTACCAACTCAGGCACAGTGGAAGCAGCAAAAGCCTGACCTGTAACAGCACCATAGCACACGAACAGTCAATCGCAGAATGGTTTTAGCTGGAATGGATCTTAAGGACAACCTCATTCCACCCCCTGCCACGGCCAGAGACACCTTCCACTCACCCAGGCTGCTCCAAGCCCTGCCCAACCTCGGGCACTCCCAGGATGGGGCAGCGACAGCTGCTCTGGGCACCCTGTTCTGGACAGTGCCTCATCGCCCTCGTGGCCAAGGATCTCCTCCCAGTATCTAATGTAAATATATCCTCTCTCAAATAAAAAGTCACCCCTCGTCCTATCACTACGTTCCCTGACAGAGTCTCGCCGTGATTTGCATTTTTTTTAAACCTGCTGTGCAAAATTAAGCTGCATGTAAAGAAGCCTGAAAGGAGATTCCGAATAGGCAAAAGATAAGGTGGCAGGGACTCACGAAAGGGTTGAAAGAAGAAACAAAGAGAAACTAACAGGGTTTTGGTGTAAGCTTTGGGCCTGGTATTTTTGTGTTAAAATTCCACCTCTGAGAGCCAATTGTGACATAACTTCACTGAAAGCTGTACGAGAGTAAGACCTTTTGGATGCTTGTTTCTTTGTACCTTACTCACGTATTTAAGCAGCCTGTGCTCAAAAGACTACACCCAGGCTTTTAAAACCAAGGGTGGAGGTACTCCTGCAGACAACTCCTGCAGTGAGGTCAAAACCTCTGGAATCTGACAATTCAGGAACTCTAATGGGTAGTTGCAGCAAAAAAGAGATGTGTTTGGTTTTTTGCCTTCCACTTGATTGCTCTTTAAAGAAAAAGTCTGAATCTTTATCTCAGATGGCACAACTCCAAAACAAACGTACACACTCAATTTGCAAGTCATCTATAAAATCCAGAAACACTGCAGTGTCAACATTGCAAACAATACTGGATTTATCACACACTTGCATTTGGAATAATACATAAATATTCTTGTTCTAAAGCACTGGTTTGGGTCAATCCTGAATATTCCTAGCAAACAAAGTTTCCTATCACTTTCTCTCTGTTTCAGACACTAGAAGAGCAGTTCACTGGAACTGTACATCTCTATTTCTCCACAGCTTGCTGGAAACACAGGAGGCATTTTCCTGTGTCCAGTTAGGCACAACCAAGGACTTCAGCCTGACAAAGGACAGGAAGGGAGAGTTAACTTCTTGCAGATGCAAATACAGCAAACACTGGCAACAACTCTATTCTAAACAGTTAGCTAAAACAGCTGGTGGAGCCATGGCATAGCATCTCACGGCACGCAGCGCCTTGACTTACCTTCTTAAATCCTTTCTTCAACAATCCAGGCAGGTATTTGTTATTGAAATCAAAATGACTATACACATCTTTTGCTGAATCCGGGCCCTGAGCCACCATCGCTGACAACAGTGTAAGGCACCCTCGGCTCACCCTAAAAAGACAAAGCAGAGGGAAACCTGCAGGTTATTTCCAGGAGGATGCTTATACAAACCACCAAACCAAGAGATTAAAACTTCAAGAAAAAACAGAAGAGAAGTTAAGCGATCCAAGTAATTATTTTAGGCAGTAGTAACAGCAGCTGGGAAAGAGGGGTGAGGGAAGAAGGGAGAAGGAAACACCTTTTTATCCTGTTCCCCAAAATTGAGCTGAAATGTGAGGCTGGATATTCCCTTTATATTTTTTAATATTTAGTTTATATTCATAATCTATACATATTTCATATATTCAATTTAATTGCTATTCTATTTTTCATATATACAATATAATTTTATTATTCATTATATACATATATTTATCTTACTAATATTTCTATTTTACGTATATCCATATATATTTGTATATTTATATTTTTTAATATTATTTATTTAAAAGCTCTGCCTCTAACCAAATAGAAACAAAAAACTCGTTTATTTTAAATTATATTTGAATATATTTTTCTATTTACTTTTCATATTTATATCTGTAGATTTATATGTCTATATTGTATATATACTATTTAATGTATTTTTACTAGTATATTAATATACTACATGCTATTTACATTCTATTATAACATACTATTTAATATAACATATTAAAATCGATATATTATTTATATTACATACTACATACATGTATTTTATATTTATATAGATATTTATATGTTTATACTTACATATTTTATATATGCATATATGTATTTATAATAATTTTATGTCAGTATATATTTTTGTATATTTGTATATTTTTGCCCAAATTATTTATATTATTTATAAAAAACCCTCCTCTAGCCAAATAAAAACCAATAAAACATTCCTTTTAAAGTAGAAATATTTATATATTTCTATTTTCATAATAGAATATAATGTAATATATTTATATACTGGTTACTTACATTTGCCTATATATTTTTATTCTTTATCTTTTATATTTACAGTATCTATAAAAAAACCCTACCTCAATCCAAACACAAACCAATAAAACATTCCTTTTAGACTATATTTAGGCATTTTTTATGGTTCCAGTTTTCATGCATTCTACGCCCACCCCTCCCTGTGAATGTTCTGGCACCCAGCATGACCCCCCCCATGCCCCACTCACCTGCTCCTCCAGCGCAGCCCGGCTCCCTCTCCCAGGGACCTCGGGGTGCCCCAAACCCCGTCGGAGCCCCCCCCCCCCCAGCCTTTTTTCCTCACCCCAAAGAAGGCACAGAACGACTCCAACTGCCCTGGACAGCAGCAGGGCACTTGACTGGAACCCCTCCCATGTGTACACAATATTTTTTATTTTATGTATAAAGTTTTATATATTTTTATGTTTATACTTTTTAGTCTTATTTTAAAAGCCTACCTCTAACCAAATAGAAACAAAAGCTCCCTTCATTTTGAACTATATTTAAATACATTTTTCTACTTATACTTTTCATATTGATATCGGTATTTTTTATAAATATATCTATGCTATATATATTGTATCCTAAAATATACAATGATAATATATATACAGTAATATTTATATTAAATACTATACAGATACCTGTTTTTATTTCTATTTCATATCTATCTATACTTACATGTATTTAGATATGCGTATATGTTTATAATCTGAGGTCTGTATATATTTATTGCACTTTTGTCTACTTTTTTGTTTCGATTCTTTCCAAAAAACCCAGCCTGACATCAAATAAAAACCAATCATCCATTTATCTGAGACTCGCCTGCAATAAAGAAAGTCAAGGAGAACAGTCCCCCGTTCAATGCCTTTATTGGCTAAACCCGCTCGGGGCCGGGACCCAACGCGTCTCCTGCACCCCCGCTGCTCCCGATGAGCGATCCCGAGCAGGGCACACTCAGCTCTGCAGGGCAGCGCAGCCGCGAATCCCATCCTCACCCGAGAGCCGCCCCACACAGCGCCCGGCCCCTGCTCCAGGGCTGTCATGTCCATCGGGTGCTGTTCAGCTCACGGTGACAAGGCAGCAGAGTCCTGCTTGCTGATGGCATCTCCGGCACTGCTTTTCTTACTTGGCAGGGCCATTTTTAGTTTTTCATGTTACACTGGCTCGTTGGTTTTAGGGGTTTTTGTCACTGAGTTGTGTCCCATGAGCACTTGCGGTTTTCTGATTTGCCAGGCACCATTCAGGGCAAGGCAATTCCAAGGAGTGGGAGTCAGACCAGAACAACGGCAACAATTAACATCAAAACGGGGAGCTTTCCACAGCTAACAGAACATTAACAGAACAAAGAGGAGCTTGTTTGTAACACATACTATTTTCATATTTCTATTTTCATATTTATAATTCATATTTATACATATTCTTTTATTTGCACTATTTATATTACAGAATCTATATTTCATATAGATTAATCTGGAGATGTTTTATATCTATATTTTTATATTTTAATTTTTCTATTCTTTATATGTTTACCCTGAACATAGAATTATTTTCTCCTAATAATGCAGGAAACCTAGCAGAAAAAACCAACCACCACTTAGAAACTTGGCAGCAGTTTGAATGTCAAAGGCCTCCTCAAAACTGAACTCGGTGACACCTGATAGGATGAATTGCGTTTCCCAGAGAAAAATATTTCATCCCAAGGGTTCCCAGTATTCCCAGTATATATCACTCTCTATCCTGGCCTGCATTCCCCGGACTTCCTTCTCAGTATTCCCAGTATTTCCAGTATTCCCAGTGTTCCCAGTGAACCCCTGGTTCCCCCCGGCCGGTCCGGTACCCCGTTCCGTCCCTTGTACCCCCGGTGCCCCTCCCGGTACCCCCCGGTCCCTCCCGGTGTTCCCCGTGCCCGGTTCCGTGCCCGGTTCCGTGCCCGGTTCCCCCTGGAGCCGCTGCGGAGCCTCTGCCGGGACTGGGCGGGGGGGGGATATCGGGGACCCGGGTGGCATCGGGCCGGTTCTGGGGGATCCGCGTGTACCCTGAAGGGTTTGGGGACCCCGAAATGTCCCCAGGGTGATTTTGGGACCCCGGGCCGGGCCGGCTGTCGCGAGATGTCGCCATGGTGGCCGCGGATGTCGCGATAGTGGCCAGGCCCGGCCGCGATGTCGCCAACGGCGAGGGGCGCGGGGGGGGAGGGGAAATAAAACCCAAAATCACCCCCAAAAAATCCCAAAATCGCCCCCCAAAAAACCCAAAAAAATCTCCCAAATCACCCCCAAATAAACCGCCTAAAATCTCCTAAATTACAAAAAAAAAAAAAAATCCCCCAAATCCCCCCAAAAAATCCCAAAACTCCCCAGAAAAATCCCCCCAAATTCCCCAAAATTAAAAAAAACTCCCTCAAAAATAAAAAAAATCCCCAAAAATCTCCCCAAAAAATCAAAAAAATTCCCCCAAAATTCCCCAAAATCGCCTGAAAAATCCCCAAAATCCCCAAAAATCTCCCCCAAAAATTCAAAAAAATCCCAAAAAAATCCCCCCAAAATCACCCCAAATCTCCTCTAAGAAACCCTAAAAATTCCCCAAAAAACCCAAAAAAATTCTCCAAGAAATTCCCAACATGTCCTGAAAAATCCCAAAAATCTCCCCCAAAAAATCCCCAAAGTATTCCAAAAAAATCCCAAAATTCCCTGAGAAATCCTAAAAATGTCCCCCAAAAATAAAAAAAAAGTCCCCCCAAAATCCCCTAAAATCACCTCCAAAATCCCCATAAAACTCCCAAAAAAACCCCAAACCTACCCCCAAAATCCCCAGAAAAATCCCCCCAAATTCCCAAAAATTAAAAAAAAAATCCCCCCAAAAAGATCCCAAAAAATCCCCCCAAAATTTCCCCCAAAATCCAAAAAATTCCCCCCAAAATCCCCCCAAAAATTCCCCCAAATTCCCCAAAACTCAAAAAAAAATTCCCCCAAAAATTCCCCCAAAATACTGGATTTTTTTTTTTTATTTTAAATGTGGAGTTTTTGGGGAAATTAATGGAGTACTTTTGGAAAAAGTATGGAATTCTGTGGGAAATTTCATGCAATTTTTTGGGAAAAACACAGAAATTTTTGGGAAAACTGGATTTCAGCATGAAAAACAGGGAATTAAGTGGAAAAACCATGGAATTTTGGGGAAAAAATAATGGAAATTCTGGGGGGAATTCATGGAATTTTGGGGGGGGGAATCATGGAATTCTGTAGGAAAATGATGGAATTTTGGGGGGAAAATCATGGAATTCTGTGGGACAAAATGGAATTTTTCGGGAATTTTTGGGGTTGGGAGAGGAAATTCCAGAGAATTCCCAAAATTCCGGTTTCCACCACTCGGATCAGAGGCAGCGGCTTTGGGCCCTGGAGAGGTTTGCTGAGAAAAAAAAAATAAATTGGGAATTTTTAGTGGAAAAAAATCCTGGGAAAGTGTTTTTGGAAAGGAAAAAAAAAGGAATGGAAATGAGGAAAAATGAGGGAGTTGAAATTAATTAAATTATTTAAATTAATTATTTAAGTTAATTAAAGTAATTAAATTATTCTCAAAGGTGGAAAAGGAAAATTCTGGAATTTGGTTCTGAAATCCAGGAGAGAATTCCCAAAATCCAGGAGTTCAGATCCCAAAGAAAATCACAAAATTCATCCCCAAAATTCCAAAGTTCATTCCCAAATCCCAGCATTCCCAAATGCTGACATTCCTGACCCAAATTCCTGGAATTCCCAACTTTCCTGTCCCAAATCCCAAATCCTGACATTCCCACCCTGAAATCTGGGAATTCTGGGAATTCCCAAATTCCCAGAATTCCCAACATTCCCAACCCAAATCCTGGAATTCCCAGAATTCCCGCCCCCAAATCCCAGAATTCCCATTATTCCTGTTATTCCCGCTAAATTCCCCTTATTCCCATCCCGTTAAATTCCCGTTAAATTCCCGTACCTGGCCCCAGTGTCGGATTGGACCTGGCCCTGGCCCCGCCCCCGGGGCTCACCTGGGCCTCGATCAGGTGCTCGATGCGATCGTGCATCTCCAGGTTCTGGGAATGAAACAGGGATTGGGGAAATCTGGGAAAAATGGGGGGAAAACGGGGAAAGTGGAGGAAAAAATGGGAAAAATATGTGGGAAAAGGGAGGGGGAAATGTGGGAAGAGGAAGAAAAAAAGGGAAAAAGGGAGGGAAAATGTGGGGAAAATGTGAGAAAAAAATGTGGAAAAAATATGGGAAGAGGGAGGGAAAATGGATGGAAAATTTGGGAAAAGGGAGAGGAAAAAAAAGGGAAAAAGGGAGGGGAAAAAATGTGGGAATAGGGAGGGGAAAATGAGAAAAAATGAGGGAAGAGAGAAGGAAAAATGGGGGAAAATGGGGGAAAAAAGGGCAAAAAGGAAGGAAAAAATGCCCAAAAAATTCCCCAAATTCCCGGAATTCCCAAAATTCCAGGCCCCACCTCGTCCTCCAGGTAGGAGACTAGCTCCTGCAGCTCCTGCAGCTCCGCCTGTTTTTTCTGGATCACGCTCTTGGAATTCTGCAGCTGCAGCACAAATCCCCACATTGGCACACTCCCAGGTTCCCCCCACTTTTCCCAGGATTTTCCCATTTTTTCCCAGATTATTTCTGGGGTTTTTCCCATTTTTTCCCCGATTTTATTCCCATTTTCCCCCCATTTTTCCCGTTTTCCTCAGATTTTATCTCTATTTTTGCCCCTCATTTTTCTCGTTTTTGCCCATTTTTTCCCGGATTTTTTCCCATTTTCCTACGGACTTTTTCCCTTTTTTTCCCCCCCATTTTCCCCCATTTTTATTCCCGTTTTTCCCCACCTGCTCGATCATGTGCCGCACTTTCCTCTGCTGGCTCTTCAGCATGTCATCTAGGTGATGAATTTTCTCACTCAGCGTCGCCACCTCCTTCTCCAGCTGGGATGAGCTGGGGAAAAAAAAAAAAAACAAAAAAACGGGAAAACTCTCAGGGAATGGCCTCAAAAAAATATCGGGAATGCCCCAAAAAAACCCTGGAATTTATGTCCCATAAACATAATGGGAATGGTCACCAAAAATAGTTAAAAAATAAAATTTAAAAAAAAAGAACTAAGATTAAAAAGGGAATGTTCAGCTCAAAAAATCTGGGAATGCCCCCCCAAGAAAAATCCTGGAATTTATGTCCCAAAACCAGCCTGGGATTGGTACATAAAAAAAAAAATTAAAAAATAAAATTTAAATAAATTTTTAAAATTTTAAAAAAATGTACAGTTCAAAAAAAATTCTGGAATTTCTAGCCCCAAACTAGCCTGAAAATGGTCGCATTAAAAAAAGCAATTAAAAAATAAAATTGAAAATATTAAAATAAAAAAGAATTTTTTTAAAAAAAGGAATGTTCAGTTCAAAAAATGGGAATGCCCCCCCAAAAAAATCCTGGCATTTCTACCCCAAAACCAGCCCAGGAATGGTCACATTAGGAAAAAAAAAAAAAATCCCCCAAAAATTCTGGAATTTCTGCTCCAGAATCAGCCTGGGAATGGTCACATCCAAAAAAAAAAAAAAATTCTCATTCCCAGAATTTCAACATTCCTGGGAATTCAGCATTCCTGAATTCCGGCATTCCCAGATTTCAGAATCCCCCACATTTCAGGATTCCTGGAATTTCAGCATTCCCAAATTCCTGAATTCCCATTCCCAGATTTCCACATTCTCAAATTCCTGCATTCCCAGGATTCCCATTCCCGAATTTTGGCATTCCCAGATTTCAGAATCCCTGGATTTCAGGATTCCCAAATTTTAGCATTCCCAGGATTCTCATTCCCAGATTTCTCCATTCCCGGGATTTTGGCATTAGGTTCCCATCATTCGTTTCCATCATTCATTCACATCATTCATTCATTCCCGGCATTCCCATCATTCCCCTCATTCCCAGAATTCCCAACATTCCCATTCATTCCCATCATTCATTCCCACCATTCATTCCCATCATTCCGATCATCACCTCTGTGCTGTGCCCCAATTTGGGGTTAGCTGTCAGCTTTGTGAGCTCCCGTGAATTATCCCCGTAGCCCCGAATTCCCTACTCAATTCCCACTGCCATAACCTCACAGCGCCTCATGGAGTGGGATATTCCCATGCGGAGCTGCCACTTGAACGCCAGCTGTGGCAGGAAGCAGTAGAGCTTCCAGGGAAGCTCAGCAGCATCGGGACAGGGACAGGTGTATATTCCAAAGAATTTGCTGTTTAAAACCCTCATCCCCCAGCCCCGCCGATGTCCCTGGGCGGCAACTGACAGAGTTACCTGGATTTCAGCTGATTTCACCCCCCCGAGCTCGGGCTCCAGGTGATCTTTTCAAGCAGGAGAAGGCAGGGGCCGGAGGTGCTCCTGGCCCGTGCCGAGGCAGTCCCTGGACCCACGAGAGGACACCTCTCCCTGCAGAATTTCAGTTCTTCCAGAGCCTCAGCAGTGACTTATGCAAGTTCTTTTCCCTCAGGAAAGGGATGGACATCCCTGCCTTCAGCACATCTCCAGTGGGACGCACCTGCAAAAGCTTTCCATCCCTTCTGCACTTCCAGCTGGCTCCCTGAAAAGCTCCTACCTTCATCTAAACAAAACTTCATCCCACCCAAACCTTTGATTTTAAGGCATCTCTGCAGGCTGTTGGTTGGGATTTAACGTCTGTGAGAGAAGAGTGCCTTGGCTTTAAGGCTGCTGCTGGATGATGGCCTCAGGCTGGAAGGGAAGGGATTCAGGGAGGCCTGGACATGCCTGGCAGCTGCGTGGGAGCCCTGGGAGGTCAGAACTGGGAATCCCTGGCTGAGCTCCTCTGCAGGCGGCCCGTGCTGCCATCAACATGAAATGCCAGCTGTTCACTGGGGGACTCTTGGGCTGTCGGTGGCCTCTGTCCGGGCTGAAGCATCTCCGGGTGACTGTTCAGAGCAGCCCCTGGCCCAGGAGCTGCGAGCAGCCCTTGAGCCGTGTCCGTGCCAGTGCTGGCCGGGTGCCCCAGCGCCCATCCCCAGGACGTGTGCTCGGCACAGGCGGGACGCTGCAGGCACAGCCCCTCCCCTGCAGAGCCCAAGGACAAGAGGTGCTGGTTGCCTTTTGGGGGCTCCTGGCCTTCCCCCTGCCTCTGCATTCCCAGCCAGCTGAGACACACAGAAACACCAAAGAACGTTGCTGGCAGCAAGCGGGAGACACCAAGGCCTCTGTGAAGCTCTGGGCCGCAAAAGCAGCCCCAGCTTCAGCAGCTGCCATCATTTTGGCCTCGCAATACTCACCTGCAGGAAATGTCCCATTTACTTGAGAGCCAGATTTTAGGACCCCTCTCAACCCCACTATATCCTCAATATATCCTGTGATCTGCAAGTAAAGAGAAAAATTCTCAGCTGAATTTTTAAAAAAAAAGGTTTTACCAGATCCCTGACCCTGATCCTGAACCCTGACCCACATCGCTGAACACCAGACCCTGATCCCTGGTCCAGAACACTGCCCCCGACCCTGTCCGCTGAGCGCTAATTCTGACCCTGAACCCTTATCCTAACCCTGACCCTGACCTTGAGACTGACCACTGAAAACTGACGCTGACCATGATCCTGACCTCTGAAGCCTGACCCTGAACCATAACACAAACACTAACCTAACCCGAACACTAACGGAAACAACAACTCTAAACCTGACCCTAACACTAACCCTAACCCGAGCCCCAAACTCAAACCCTAACCCTAACCCCTAACCCTAACCCCTAACCCCTAAACCCTAACCCTAACCCCTAACCCTAAGCCTAACCCTCACCCTAACCCTAAAACTAACCCAAACCCTAACTCCTAACCCAAACACTAACTCCTAGATTCTAACTCTAACCATAACTACTAACTCAGGACCCTAAACCCCAAATCATAAGCCACCACCTAACTTCGAAAGCTAACCGTATCCCTAATCCAAACCGTAACCCTTAACCTAACCATAAACCTACCCATAACCCTAACCCTAACCCCAAACCCTAATCCGTTCCCTAACCTGTTCCCGTTCCCTAACCCGTTCCCTAATCCTAACCCGTTCCCAAACCCATTCCCTAACCCGTTCCCTGTCGCGTTCCCTAACCGTAACCCTAACCCATTCCCTAACCCGTTCCCTAACCGTAACGCTAACCCTAACCGAAACCCTAACCCCCTAACCCTAACCCCTAACCCATTCCCTAACCCTAACCCTAACCTGTTCCCTAACCCGTTCCCTAACCCTAAACCGGTCCCTAACCCGTTCGCTAACCCGTTCCTTAACCCTAACCCGTTCCCTATCCCGTTTCCTAACCAGATCCCTAACCCTAACCCGTTCCCTAACCGTAACCCTAACCCTAACCCAAACCCCCTAACCCATTCCCTAACCCTAACCCGTTCCCTAACCCTAACCTGTTCCCTAACCCGTTCCCTAACCCTAACCCGTTCCCTATCCCGTTCCCTAACCGGTTCCCTAACCCTAACCCGTTCCCCAACCCCAAACCCCTAACCCTAACCCTAACCCAAACCCTAACCCGTACCCTAACCCTAACCCGTACCCTAACCCTAACCCGTAGCCTCACCCTAACCCGTTCCCTAACCCTAACACCAACCCTTACCCCAACCATAACCCCAGCCCCAGCCCCAACCCCAAACCCCTAACCCTGATCCTAACCCTTAACCCTGACCCTTAACCCTGACCCTAACCCCGACCTTAACCCCAACCCAAACCCCAACCCTAACCCCTAATCACTAACCCTAACCCGTTCCCTAACCCTAACCCGTTCCCTAACCCTAACCCCCTAACCCCTAAACCCTAACCGGTTCCCTAACCCTAACCCATTCCCTATCCCGTTCCCTAACCCATTCCCTATCCCGTTCCCTAACCCATTCCCTATCCCGTTCCCTAACCCTAACCCCAACCCTTACCCAAACCATAACCCCAGCCCCTACCCCTAACCCTGATCCTAACCCTTAACCCTGACGCTTAACCCTGACCCTAACCCCGACCCTAACCCCAACCCAAACCCCAAGCCTAACCCCAAGCCTAACCCTAACCTGTACCCTAACCGGTACCCTAACCAGTACCCTAACCCGTACCCCAAACCCATGCCCAAACCCTAACCCAACCCGTACCCTAACACCAACTCATACCCATACCCTAACCCCAAACCCCAAACCCTACCCCCAAACCCTAACCCGTTCCCTACCCCTCACCGTAACCCGTTCCCTAACCCTAACCCGTTCCCTAACCCTAACCCTCACCCTAACCCGTTCCCTAACCCTAACCCCAACGCTAACCAGTTCCCTAACCCTAACCCGTTCCCTAACCCAAACCCTAACCCTCACCCTAAGCCTAACCCCAACCCTAACCAGTTCCCTAACCCTAACCCGTTCCCTAACCCAAACCCTAACCCGTTCCCTAACCCGTTCCCTAACCAGTTCCCTAACCCTAACCCGTTCCCTAACCCTCACCCTAACCCTTTCCCTAAGCATAACCCCTTCCCTAACCCGTTCCCTAACCCTAACCCTAACCCGTTCCCTAACCCTAACCCCAACCCTAACCCATTCCCTAACCCTAACCCGTTCCCTATCCCCTTCCCTAACCGGTTCCCTAACCCTAATCCGTTCCCTAACCCATTCCCTACCCCTTACCCCAACCCATTGCCTAACCCATTCCCTAACCCGTTCCCTGTCGCGTTCCCTAACCTTAACCAGTTCCCTAACCCTAACCCAAACCCTAACCCCTAACCCCAACCGCTAAACCCTAACCCCTTCCCTAACCCGTTCCCTAACCCTCACCCTAACCCTAAACCTTTCCCTAAGCATAACCCCTTCCCTAACCCGTTCCCTAACCCTAACCCTCACCCTAACCCTTTCCCTAACCCTAACCCCAACCCTAACCCATTCCCTAACCCTAACCCGTTCCCTATCCCCTTCCCTAACCGGTTCCCTAACCCTAATCCGTTCCCTAACCCGTTCCCTACCCCTCACCCCAACCCATTCCCTAACCCATTCCCTGTCGCGTTCCCTAACCCGTTCCCTAACCTTAACCCGTTCCCTAACCCTAACCCAAACCCTAACCCCGAACCCCAACCCCCTAACCCTAACCCCTAAACCCTAACCCCTTCCCTAACCCTAACCCGTTCCCTAACCCTAACCTGTTCCCGTTCCCTAACCCGTTCCCTAACCCTAACCCATTCCCTAACCCGTTCACTAACCCTAACCCTAACCCCAACCCTTACCCCAACCATAACCCCAGCCCCAGCCCCAACCCCAAACCCTAACCCCTAACCCTGATCCTAACCCTTAACCCTGACCCTTAACCCTGACCCTAACCCCGACCCCAACCCCAACCCAAACCCCAAGCCTAACGCTAACCCCTAATCACTAACCCTAACCCGTTCCCTAACCCTAACCCGTTCCCTAACCCTAACCCCTAACCCTAACCAGTTACCTAACCCTAACCCGTTCCCTAACCCTAACCCTCACCCTAACGCATTCCCTAACCCTAACCCGTTCCCTAACCCTAACCCCAACCCTTACCCCAACCATAACCCCAGCCCCAAACCCTAACCCCTAACCCTGATCCTAACCCTTAACCCTGACCCTAACCCCGACCCCAACCCCAACCCAAACCCCAAGCCTAACGCTAACCCCTAATCACTAACCCTAACCCGTTCCCTAACCCTAACCCGTTCCCTAACCCTAAACCCTAACCCTAACCAGTTACCCTAACCCTAACCCGTTCCCTAACCCTAACCCTCACCCTAACCCGTTCCCTAACCCTAACCCTCACCCTAACCCGTTCCCTAACCCTAACCCGTTCCCTAACCCGTTCCCTAACCCTAACCCTCACCCTAACCCGTTCCCTAACCCTAACCCGTTCCCTAACCCTAACCCATTCCCTATTCCCTTCCCTAACCGGTTCCCTAACCCATTCCCTAACCCTAACCCGTTCCCTAACCCATTCCCTAACCCTAACCCCAACCCTTACCCTAACCATAACCCCAGCCCCAGCCCCAAACCCTAACCCCTAACCCTGATCCTAACCCTTAACTCAGACCCTTAACCCTGACCCTAACCCCGACCCCAACCCCGACCCCAACCCCAACCCTAACCCCAAGCCTAACCCTAACCCCTAAACACTAACCCTAACCCGTTCCCTAACCCTAACCCGTTCCCTAACCCTAACCCGTACCCTAACCCTAGCCCTCACCCTAACCCGTTCCCTAACCCTAACCCGTTCCCTAACCCTAATCCGTTCCCTAACCCTAATCCGTTCCCTAACCCGTTCCCTCACCCTAACCCGTTCCCTCACCCTATCCTGTTCCCTAACCCTAATTCGTTCCCTAACCCGAACCCGTTCCCTAACCCTCACCCTAACCCGTTCACTAACCCTAACCCGTTCCCTAATCCTAACCCGTTCCCTAACCCTAACCCAAACCCTAACCCGTTCCCTAACCCGTTCCCTAACCCTAACCCGTTCCCCAACCCTAACCCGTTCCCTAACCCTATCCCTCACCCTAACCCGTTCCCTAACCCTAACCCGTACCCTAACCCGTACCCTAACCCTTTCCCTAACCCTAACCCCAACCCTAACCCATTCCCTAACCCGTTCCCTAACCCTAACCCCTTCCCTAACCTGTTCCCTAACCCTAACCCGTTCCCTAACCCTAACCCGTTCCCTAACCCTAACCCGTTCCCTAACCCTAACCCGTTCCCTAACCCTATCCCTCACCCTAACCCGTTCCCTAACCCTAACCCGTACCCTAACCCTAACCCGTACCCTAACCCTTTCCCTAACCCGAACCCCAACCCTAACCCATTCCCTAACCCGTTCCCTAACCCGTTCCCTAACCCTAACCCGTTCCCTAACCCGTTCCCAATCCCCTTCCCTAACCCTAACCCGTTCCCTACCCCTCACCGTAACCCGTTCCCTAACCCTAACCCGTTCCCTGTGGCGTTCCCTAACCCGTTCCCTAACCGTAACCCTAATCCGTTCCCTAACCCTAACCCAAACCCTAACCCCCTAACCCTAACCCCCTAACCCCTATACCCTAACCCCTAACCGTTCCCTAACCCTAACCCAAACCCTAACCCCTAAACCCTAACCCGTCCCCTAACCCTAACCCATTCCCTATCCCGTTCCCTAACCCTAACCCGTTCCCTAACCCTAACCCATTCCCTAACCCTAACCCCAACCCTTACCCCAACCATAACCCCAGCCCCAGCCCCAAACCCTAACCCCTAACCCTGATCCTAACCCTTAACCCTGACCCTTAACCCTGACCCTAACCCCGACCCTAACCCCAAGCCTAACCCTAACCCCTAATCACTAACCCTAACCTGTACCCTAACCGGTACCCTAACCAGTACCCTAACCCGTACCCCAAACCCATGCCCAAACCCTAACCCAACCCGTACCCTAACACTAACTCGTACCCAGACCTAAGCCTAACCCCTAAGCCTAACCCCTAACCCCTAACCCTAACCCCAAACCCTAACCCGTTCCCTAACCCTAACCCGTTCCCTAACCAGTTCCCTAACCCTAACCCTCACCCTAACCCGTTCCCTAACCCTAACCCGTTCCCTAACCCTAACCCGTTCCCTAACCCGTTCCCTAACCCTAACCCCAACGCTAACCAGTTCCCTAACCCTAACCCGTTCCCTAACCCAAACCCTAACCCTCACCCTAACCCGTTCCCTAACCAGTTCCCTAACCCTAACCCGTTCCCTAACGCATTCCCTAACCCAAACCCTAACCCGTTCCCTAACCCAAACCCGTTCCCTAACCCTCACCCTAACCCGTTCCCTCACCCTAACCCTCACCCTAACCCGTTCCCTAACCCAAACCCGTTCCCTAACCCCTTGCCTAACACTAACCTGTTCCCTAATTCGTTCCCTCACCCTAACCCATTCCCTCACCCTAACCCGTTCCCTAACCCTAACCCGTTCCCTAACCCTTTCCCAAACCCTAACCCCAACCCTAACCCGTTCCCTAACCCGTTCCCAATCCCCTTCCCTAACCCTAACCCGTTCCCTAACCCTAACCTGTTCCCTAACCGTAACCCTAACCCGTTCCCTAACCCTAACCCAAACCCTAAGCCCCTAACCCCTAACCGTTCCCTAACCCTAACCTGTTCCCTAACCCCTAAACCCTAACCCGTCCCCTAACCCTAACCCATTCCCTATCCCATTCCCTAACCCTAACCCATTCCCTCACCCGTTCCCTAACCCTAACCCGTTCCCTAACCCTAACCCGTTCCCTAACCAGTTCCCTAACCCTAACCCGTTCCCTAACCCTAACCCTCTCCCTAACCCGTTCCCTAACCCTAACCCGTTCCCTAACGCTAACCCGTTCCCTAACCCTAACCCCAACGCTAACCAGTTCCCTAACCCTAACCCATTCCCTAACCCTAACCCGTTCCCTAACCCAAACCTTAACCCGTTCCCTAACCCTAACCCTCACCCTAACCCCAACCCTAACCAGTTCCCTAACCCTAACCCGTTTCCTAACCCTCCCTAACCCTAACCCTAACCCGTTCCCTAACCCTAACCCATTCCCTAACCCGTTCCCTAACCCTAACCCGTTCCCTAACGCTAACCCGTTCCCTAACCCTAACCCATTCCCTAACCCGTTCCCTAACCCGTTCCCTCACCCTAACCCGTTCCCTAACGCTAACCCGTTCCCTAACCCTAACCCGTTCCCTAACCCGTACCCTCAACCTAACCCGTTCCCTAACCCAAACCCGTTCCCTAACCCGCACCCTAACCCCTTGCCTAACCCTAACCTGTTCCCTAACCCGTTCCCTCACCCTAACCCGTTCCCTCACCCTAACCGTAACCCGTTCCCTAACCCGTACTCTAACCCGTTGCCTAACCCTAACCCGTTCCCTAACGCTAACCTGTTCCCTAACCCCTTCCCTAACCCTCACCCTAACCCATTCCCTAACCCGTTCCCTAACCCTCACCCTCACCCGTGCCCTAACCCTTTCCCTAACCCATTCCCTAACCCTAACCCGTTCCCTAACCCTAACCCGTTCCCTAACCCATTCCCTAACCCTAACCCGTTCCCTAACCCATTCCCTAACCCTAACCCGTTCCCTACCCCTCACCCCAACCCGTTCCCTAACCCATTCCCTAACCCTCACCCTAACCCGTTCCCTAACCCTAACCCATTCCCTAACCCTAACCCGTTCCCTAACCCTAACCCATTCCCTAACCCTAACCCATTCCCTAACCCGTTCCCTAACCCTAACCCATTCCCTAACCCGTTCCCTAACCCTAACCCATTCCCTAACCCGTTCCCTAACCCTAACCCTAACCCTTACCCCAACCATAACCCCAGCCCCAGCCCCAACCCCAAACACTAATCCTAACCCTTAACCCTGACCCTAACCCCGACCCCAACCCCAACGCAAACCCCAACCCCAAGCCTAACCCTAACCCCTAATCACTAACCCTAACCCGTTCCCCAACCCTAACCCCTTCCCTAACCCTCACCCTAACCCGTTCCCCAACCCTAACCCGTACCCTAACCCTCACCCTAACCCATTCCCTAACCCTAACCCGTTCCCTCACCCTATCCCGCTCCCTAACCCTAACCCGTTCCCTATCCCGTTCCCTAACCCTAACCCGTTCCCTAACCCCTTCCCTAACCCTCACCCTAACCCGTTCACCAACCCGTTTACTAACCCTAACCCGTTCCCTAATCCTAACCCGTTCCCTAACCCTAACCCATTCCCTAACCCTTTCCCTATCCCGTTCCCTAACCCTAACCCCTTCCCTAACCTGTTCCCTAACCCTTTCCCTAACCCGTTCCCTAACCCTAACTTGTTCCCTATCCCGTTCCCTAACCCTCACCCTAACCCGTTCCCTAACGCGTTTCCCAACCCTAACCCGTTCCCTAACCCTAACCCGTTTCCTAACCCTAACCCTCACCCTAACCCGTTCCCTAACCCTAACCCTCACCCTAACCCGTTCCCTAATCCTAACCCGTTCCCTAACCCATTCCCTAACCCGTTCCCTGTCGCGTTCCCTAACCGTAACCCCCTAACCGTAACCCCCTAACCCCTAACCCATTCCCTAACCCGTTCCCTAACCCTAACCTGTTCCCTAACCCGTTCCCTAACCCTAACCTGTTCCCATTCCCTAACCCTAACCCGGTCCCTAACCCTAACCCGTTCCCTAACCCTAACCCTCACCCTAACCTATTCCCTAACCCTAACCCGTTCCCTAACCCTAACTCCAACCCTTACCCCAACCATAACCCCAGCCCCAACCCCTAACCCTGATCCTAACCCTTAACCCTAACCCCGACCCTAACCCCAACCCAAACCCTAACCCCAAGCCTAACCCTAACCCCTAATCACTAACCCTAACCCGTACCCTAACCAGTACCCTAAACCGTACCCCAAACCCATGCCCAAACCCTAACCCAACCCGCACCCTAACCCTTTCCCTAACCCGTTCCCTAACCCTAACCCATTCCCTAACCCTCACCCTAACCTGTTCCCCAACCCTAACCCGTTCCCTAACCCTAACCCTCACCCTAACCCGTTCCCTAACCCTAACCTGTTCCCTAACCCTAACCCTCACCCTAACCCATTCCCTAACCCGTTCCCTAACCCTAACCTGTTCCCTAACCCATTCCCTAACCCGTTCCCTGTCGCGTTCCCTAACTGTAACCCCCTAACCCCCTAACCCCTAACCCATTCCCTAACCCGTTCCCTAACCCTAACCTGTTCCCATTCCCTAACCCTAACCCGGTCCCTAACCCTAACCCGTTCCCTAGCCCCTTCCCTAACCCTAACCCTCACCGTAACCCGTTCCCTAACCCTAACCCATTCCCTGTCGCGTTCCCTAACCCGTTCCCTAACCGTAACCCCCTAACCCTAACCCCCTAACCCCCTAACCCATTCCCTAACCCGTTCCCTAACCCTAACCTGTTCCCATTCCCTAACCCTAACCCGGTCCCTAACCCTAACCCATTCCCTAACCCGTTCCCTAACCTATTCCCTAACCCGTTCCCTAACCCTAACCCGTTCCCTAACCCTAACCCATTCCCTAACCCGTTCCCTAACCCTAACTCCAACCCTTACCCCAACCATAACCCCAGCCCCAACCCCTAACCCTGATCCTAACCCTTAACCCTGACCCTTAACCCTGACCCTAACCCCGACCCTAACCCCAACCCAAACCCCAACCCTAACCCCAAGCCTAACCCTAACCCCTAATCACTAACCCTAACCCGTACCCTAACCGGTACCCTAACCAGTACCCTAAACCGTACCCCAAACCCATGCCCAAACCCTAACCCAACCCGTACCCTAACACTTACTCTAACTTGTACCCATACCGTAACCCGTACCCAAACCCTAACCCGGGCACCTCATCCCCCCTGCCCCCATGACCCACTAGTCCCCTGGCCCTAGACCCCAGGTCCCATGGCCGCAAGGCCCCCTGACCTCCTGGCGTTGCTGACCCGTGGGCCACCTTGCCCCAGGATGCCCAAGCCCCCTAATGCCCTGATCGTCTGGCCCCTTGTTCCCCCCCAGCCCCCTGGCCCACATGCCCCTGTCCCAGACCCACCTCCAACAGCCCAGGCCTGTACCAATTTCAGCACAAGGATCGCCCCATCTCACTGGCACCCCTACTCCGTCTACCCTGCTTAGAGCTTCTAACGTGGCCGCAGCAATTTCAGAGTCAATGATTTCAGACACCCCTTCGCCCCACCCCCTGTGATTTCAGCTCTTTTTCAAACCACAAGCTTTATTCAACTGCCAGCTCTGCTCTTCCAACTCCACTGAGTCTTTCTCCATCTCTGCAGGAGCACTCTTCTCCACCTTCAACGGGCAGCATCTGCGTCTTGGCTCCAGCCTCGCAAAAATTCACCTCCCTCCCCAGAACCTCGAAGCCTGCCCCGGTCCATATCCCACTCCCATGGCAATTTCACCTCCGGCCCTACGGCCCCCCTCCTATTATGGCCCTACGTGTCCCTGTTCCATGCGCTGGAACGCAACCCAGACCCACCTCCAACAGCCCAGGCCTGTGCCAATTTCAGCACAAGGATCGCCCCATCTCGCTGGCACCCCTAGGGCGTCTACCCTGCTTGTGGCTTCTAACCCAGAACGAGCGATTTCCGAGTCAATGATTTCAGACACCCCTTTTGCCCCAGCCCCTGTGATTTCAGCTCTTTTTCAAACCACAAGCTTTATTCAACTGCCAGCTCTGCTCTTCCGACTCCACTGAGTCTTTCTCCATCTCTGCGGGAGCACTCTTCTCCACCTTCAACGGGCAGCATCTGCGTCTTGGCTCCAGCCCCGCAAAAATTCACCTCCCTCCCCAGAACCTCAAAGCCTGCCCCGGACCGTATCCCACTCCCATGGCGATTTCACCTCCGGCCCTACGGCCCCCCTCCTATTATGTCCCTACGCGTCCCTGTTCCATGCGCTGGAACGCAACCCAGACCCACCTCCAACAGCCCAGGCCTGTGCCAATTTCAGCACAAGGACCGCCCCATCTCGCTGGCACCCCTACAGCATCTACCCTGCTAGTGGCTTCTAACCCAGAACGAGCGATTTCCGAGTCAATGATTTCAGACACCCCCTTCGCCCCACCCCCTGTGATTTCAGCTCTTTTAGAAACCACAAGCTTTATTCAACTGCCAGCTCTGCTCTTCCGACTCCACTGAGTCTTTCTCCATCTCTGCAGGAGCACTCTTCTCCACCTTCAACGGGCAGCATCCGCGTCTTGGCTCCAGCCCCGCAAAAATTCACCTCCCGCCCCAGAACCTCGAAGCCTGCCCCGGTCCGTATCCCACTCCCATGGCGATTTCACCTCTGGCCCTACAGCCCCCCTCCTATTATGGCCCTACGTGTCCCTGTTCCATGCGCTGAAACGCAACCCAGACCCACCTCCAACAGCCCAGGCCTGTGCCAATTTCAGCACAAGGATCACCCCGTCTCGATGGCACCCCTATGGCGTCTACCCCGCTTGCGGCTTCTAACCTGGCACGAGCGATTTCAGAGTCAATGACTTCAGACACCCCTTCTGGCCCACCCCCTGTGATTTCAGCTCTTTTTCAAACCACAAGCTTTATTCAACTGCCAGCTCTTCTGCTTCGCTTCTGGATCCACGTTGCCCCGGCTGTGCCATGTAACGCTGTTTCTGCTTTCCACGGCAGGATCATTTTTTTTTTTACCTCTACCTCATTGTGCTTTGAGCACCTCCTTAACTCATTTTTCAGCCACAATCTGAGAATCCTAACCCCATCAACATCACTAGACGCACTTTCATACCCCTTAGTGATTTCATATCCCTTAGTGATTTCATATCCAGCCACACACATACCATCATGCCTCCATGTGACCTAACAAAGCCACAAATCAGTTATGTTTTCAAAACTTACCGTTTTTTTCCAGCTCTGCTTCGGCAGCTCCAGCCCCTCAGTTTCGCCTAAGAAAGAAAAAAATGCGATTAAATCATATAAAACTTAAAGATAAGAAAAACATTAAAAAGCCTCTTTATTCCAGATATTTGAAACCATATAAACGGCCCTCAGTAGGAGCAGCCGGTCCTCCAGACCCAGTAGCCACGCCCCTCACACGCTACACCAGGCCCTGCGCTGCCGCCGCCGCCTACCCCCGGGGCCCCGCCCCGCGCCGCCGACGCCCGGTCCTCCGCGCCGCCGCCCGGGCACCGCGCCCCGCCGCCGCGGACCCCCGCCCCGCCACGGCCCCCCGCCCCGCCCCGCCGCCGGGACGCCGCGGCCCCCCGCCCCCCGCCGGGACGCCGCGGCGCCCCGCCCCGCCGCGCCGCGCCGCCGGGACGCCGCGGCACCCCGCCCCGCCGCGCCG